>SKCR01031138.1:0-145130 GCA_019454045.1 Zanthoxylum bungeanum
AGGAGCGAAAATGCTCTTTCTGATAGTAAGCCGGGGAGATGGCTTACTAACAAAAAAAGCACGTTTGCTTAGTCAATATAAAAGTGGTAATCTTGTTCTCTTTTTTACTTTTTAGTTATTTTATTCAGTTTAATTTTTTTTTAAAATTTTAGTTTTATTTCTTCTGTTTTCATTAGTTGTTTCAATTGCTTTAGAGTACATGCTTAAACCTAGTGATCGTTTGGGTAGATTTGTTAAAATAAAATCGGAAGATTGAAGCTCAGAAAGCCTATTTGAAATTTTTTTTTGTTACACCACCTAAATCTAGCACACACAACATGATTGATCACGAGGAACCCATTAAGTCTCTTCATGAGTACTTCCATCCTACTCGCACAACTACACCATCATGCATAATGTTTCTCCCTAATGCACCGCATATAGACTTTATGCCTGAAATGATAAAGCTTCTCCCTACCTTCTATGGTTTGGAGAATGAGAACCCTTACATGCATATTAGTGAGTTTGAAGAGATAGTTTCAACATTCCATGACCAAGTTGGGGTTACAGACACAGTTAGACTTAAGTTCTTCCCTTTTTCCCTTAGGGATGGAGCTAAAAGCTGGTTGTGTTCTTTGCGACCTCGTTCCATAGGATCATGAGGTGAAATGACACTGTCATTTTTCACTAAATACTTCCCACACTATAAGACTAATGCCCTAAAAAGACAAATCTATACTTTCTCCCAGAAAGACTGTGAACCCTTTTATCAAACTGTGGGAAAGGTTTAAAGAGATGTTAGTCATTTGTCCTCAACATGGGTATGAGAGTTGGCATATAATGGGTTATTTTTATGAGGGTCTAACCCCTAGAGAGCATCAATTTGTTCAGATAGTGTGCAATGGTGATTTTTTACAGAATGATCCTGACGAAGCAATGGAGTATCTAAATGACCTTGCTGAAAAAGCTCACACTTGGAATGGACCTAATGCCATTGATAGCACTGATAGGACATGTTCCACTCTTTCTAGCGGAGGAATACACCACTTTAAGGAAGATGACAGTCTTAAAGCACATGTTGAGCGATTAATTAGAGAGATATATGCGTTAAAAGTCAATGAATTATTTAGATAATATTGTGCAAGCATTTGTAGAGGCTCAGAGTAAAACTAATCAGAGGTTTGAATCACTGATAGCTCAAGAGTTTGAAGAAAATAAGAAGATGAAGAGTCGGGTCTCTAAATTGACTAACGTTTTAATTGTGCAAGAACCAGAAAAATTTCTATCTCAAGCTCAACCAAATTCGCGAGGATAACATATGGCACAGGTTGGCCTTAAAACATCAAATGTAAAGAGTCTTAATGCTATAACCACTCGAAATGGTAAAGAGATAAATGTGAAACACACTTCTAACACCATAGATGACATCACAGACATTAGTACATATATTCTTTAAGAAGAACATGTGATGTATAGCCCAGTTAGAGTACCATTTCCTCAAGCTAATAGGCCCACTGCGAGAGGTATAAATCCTAATGGTGACATCCTAAAATATTTAAAGCAAGTAAATATTAACCTTTCTCTTTTACATGATATCAAAAATGTGCCCACATATGTGAATGTTTTGAAGGATCTATGCACCACGAAGAGGAAGCATCATGTGAAGAAGGTTGTATTCTTGAAAAAGCAAGCAAGTGTAGTATGAGTAAAAGACCCCACCAAAATACTAGGATCCAGGATGCCCCACTATCACTTGCCACATTAGCACATATGAGTTTGGTCAAGCTTTAGAGTACATATTTAGACCTATAGACCATTTGGGTAGATTTATGAGAATTAAACAGGAAGACTTGGACTCAGAAAGACTATTTGAAAACCATTTTACTACACCACATAAATCTAGCACACACATCATGAGTGATCACGAGGAACCTATTAGGTCTCTTCAGAAGTACATTCATCCTGCTCGCACAACTACACCATCATGCATAATATTTCCCCCTAATGCACCACATATAGACTTTAAGCTTGGAATGATACAGTTTCTCCATACCTCTAATGGTTTGGACAATGAGAACCCTTACGTGCATATTAGTGAATATGAGAAGGTAGTTGCAATATTCCATTACCAAGTTGGGACTACAAACATAGTTAGACTTAAGTTCTTCCATTTTGCCCTTAAGGATGTAGCTAAAAGCTAGTTGTGTTCTTTACAACCTCGTTCTATAGGATCATGGGGTGAAATGACACTGACATTTTTCACTAAATACTTCCCACACCATAAGACTAATTCCCTAAAAAGACAAATCTATACTTTCTCCTAGAAAGACTGTGAAACCTTTTATCAAACTTTGGGAAAGGTTTAAAGAGATGTTAGCCATTTGTCCTCACAATGAGTATGAGAGTTGGCACATAGTGAGTTATTTTTATGAGGGCCTGACCGGCGTAAACACACACGTATAACGCAAGCGTACGTATCGTTCAAGTAGTATAAAAAGTATCGATCCCACGAGGACTTAATACCTAAATTATTAATTTTATGAGGTCAAATGATTACTAGTATCTAACAGATTGTTTAATTGATTTGAAATAGCGACGATTCTAAATTTAAAGACAAGTAACTAAAATTGTTCGAAGATAGATTTTTAAGAAAATTCAATATTAAAAACTATCTAGGGTTGTGATTTATTCCAATATTATTAAAAGATGAAGTGGTTATCTTATAGTTGGGTAATATATTGATTTATTAACCTGGAACACTAATTTATGTAAAAGCCTCTTTCGATGGTCAATTACAAATACCTAATTTAATCCAATTGAACCATATGTCTATGTCAACCAAATTACCTAGATTCATTAAGATTAAGTCCCAATTATAGCTACCCTCGCCCGACAGGTATATTCCTATCCTGTAAGGAAATCTATTGAAAGGGTTATCTATCCTTAAGGAAGATCGTGGGCTATTGAATCTAAGGTCTTAAACTTAAAATCCCTATGTCTAGTTCATTTTAAGTTTACCTAATCAATTTAATTAATGGCCAGTTAATTAAAGAGCATTAAGATTAAGACTCAATAAATAAATCTTTATATTACCCAAATTATAATCTAACCCTTATAAACCCGTGACATTGAATTTCATCACAACCCTAGATATTAACTTAGTTATGACACATAACTAGGGCTGGTAAAAACTTGAAAATAAAAGACATAAACTGCTGAAAAGTAATTGCGGTAAAATAAATACTGAAAAGTAAAAATACAATAAAAATGAAATGCTAAGGTAAAAGGAATTACTTTTACTATTACTAATTTAGATAATCTCCCAGAAAATAATATATAAACTTGTGATTATTACCAACCGACCAATCTGGCGGTATCCTGATTAAATCAAATTAAGTCCAACCAGCCATTAAGGCGGAACCAAAAATAAATTAACCAACCGACCAGTCTGGCGGTATCCTTGATTAGTCATGTTTAAACCAAATTAAAATTAAATTACCAACCGACCAGTCTGGCGGTATCCTGATTAAATCAAAGTAAGTTCAACCAGCCATAAAGGCGGAACCAAAATAAACCAGCCATAAAGGTGAAAAAGGAAATAAATTTACCAACCGACCAGTCTGGCGGTATCCTTTCTTAATCACGTTTAACCAAGTTAAATTGATTTACCAACCGACCAATATAGCGGTATCCCTTTTTAAGTCAAATTTTAAATAGTAAATATATTATTTTTAAGGGAGATTAATCTAAATAGCAATAGTAAAAGAATTACCTTTCACCCTAGCTGGGGAAATTACCTCCTCATGATAAATAGTAAAAACTGTAAAAAGTAAAGAAAGTAAATTACTATTATTACAAAATGTAATTAAAATTAAATTACAAAAGTAAAAAATTAAAAACTAAAATATTCTAGAGAGAGAAACTCTCGCTTTACACGGATTAGAAGAGAGAGAATGATACACTGAAATCTGAAATTTCGCGCTCTATTTATAGGTAAAATTTTACTGTTCGAGCGTCGCGACGCCAAAGGCCTCAGCGTCGCGACGCTGGATTTTGTCGACGTGGCACGATGAGGAGGCGACACGTAGCAAGGCGGCTGACCGTTTAAAGCGACATGTGTCATGGCGGCTAAGACTCAATTATTATGCTGACGTCATTGATGACGTGTCACTGTTCATGACGTCATTGGTGACGTGTCACTGTTCATGACGTCATTGGTGACGTCATGATGATGTGGCGTGCGCACGTTAGCGGATCTTCTGTGGTGGTGACAGGTGGCACGGCGCATGTTAGCAAAGTCAAACTTCTCAAATTGTTGACTGTTGACCTGGCTCACTTTAGCAAATCCGGCGCATGCTGGGCGGCGCGGCGCGCATTGCCTAAGCGTCGCGACGCGCAGAAGATGAAAATATTCCTGTTGACGCATTTTTGTCCGATTTTGCCCCAAATTGCCTCCAGTGCTGTCCAAACTTTATTTATCTGCAAAATAACAACAAAACACATCAAAACGTTCATAAATCTCGAGAAACAAAACAAAACATTAGGTTAAATGAGTGAGAAATAGTGATATAAATACCACTCATCACACCCCCAAACCTAACATTTTGCTAGTCCTCGAGCAAAACAGAAAATAAAATAACATGAAAATAAAATTTAACTAAGCCACTTCCGTAGGGATCACGGTTGCATTTAGCATATGCAACAAGCCTTTAAACCCCTAGGTGTCCCTAGTGGACGAGTTGTAGTCTCGTGAGGGTTTACAGCAAAGATACCCACAAACATTTTACAAAAGTAAAAAAAAATATTAAAACTAATACACACAAAAGCAAAAAGACAAGCGAAAAGAGAATAAAGAAGTTAGTGACTAATCAGGTGAAACTTCTACTACAAGTTACTAGTTGTTTTGTTTCTTTCTAAATTACTAAATAAGTAAATTCTCCGATTATTTTTACCATTCTTCATATACACAACCAACAAAATATTAAACAACTCATTTTTGCCCACAACAGTCACAAGTGCAGTTGATAAGAGGGTAATTTTTTTGTCCTAAAGTTCTATTAGAATTCACACCTTTTTGTAGCAATGAAATAATTTTTCTCATTTTTCTGATTTTTTCTTTGCTTTTTCTGAATTTTGACTTTTTATTTATATACAATATCTTCCGTCTATGTAGCGAGCTTTGGGTCGGTGGCTCCCAAACCAGTTGGCTTTAGGGCACCAGGTGTTAAGACACCCCTACGAACTTAATTACTCAGACTTCAGATATAAATATATTTTTTTGTAGCATCTTCGATCCATGTAGCGAGCTTTGGGCCAATGACTCCCAAACCAGTTGGTTTTAGGGCACTAGGTGTTAAAACACCCTTACAGACTTAATAACTGATAAGTGTGGTTTATACCCACTTATTCCAATATCTTTAGCTTATTATTTTGTTATAATTCGAGATATTTAATATCAATTATGATTTATTTTATCTTTTATTTATAGGAGCATCAATATATAGATCGGGGGACAATTACACGTGTTTTGGGAACTTTTGGAAACACAGGACGAGCACGGGATCATTAGGCGCCATATGCCACAATCCCATACAAAATCCAGGGAGTAAGGCGCCATGGCGCCACCAAAGAGAGAAGAAATCGTGACTTGGAGAGAGAAAAGTCAAATTGGAATTGTTGTTGGCTTACAAAAGTGACGTGAATAGAAGGACAAAAAGAGGAAAGAAAGACCCAGCCACCATTGTTGACCAAGGGTTGAAAATAAAGAGAGCTTCACGTGGCCATGCAAGAGAGAATGAGTTGCAAGACTAAATAAAAGTTGAGCACGTGGGGCCATCCATTTGTTTTGTTTACAAAATCAATTATCAAAGAAGAGGAACAGGCGCCACGGCGCCTCACAAATTCCCAACTCAGCCAAAAATGCCGAGAGTTTAGCGCCGCGGCGCCAATGGAGAAAGGCAGCGCCGCGGCGCCCCCAGAATGCCAAACTGCATACATTTTCCAGACGGATCAGCGCCGCGGCGCTGCGCAGGAAATTCCTATGCGTTCCAGGACTCAAAATTTAGGGTTTTCTGAAATCCAAATGGCACCCTGACACTTCTATAAATACAAGACTTCGTCCAAAACACAAGGGGAGGCTAATACAGAGCACAAAACACATAAATAAATATTTTTAGAGATCCAAGGAGAGGATTGAAGAGCGACAAGAGGAGACAAAGGCTTTAATATCCGGAGAGGAAGAGATTCAATTCGGGTTTTATCTTCTTATTTCTTTCTTAGAACTCTAATGATTTCCATTAGATTCGTGGCTTGATTATTTATTGTTTTATCTTTTGTCATGAACTAACTCCTTAATTCTGGAGAATGATGTAATCTATGCTTGAACCTTGTAATTGTTTGTCAATTTTGTTATGAAGTTTTATTGAACTCAAAAGAATTTAAATAAATTCAATAAAACAAATGGATGGCCCCACGTGCTCAACTTTTATTTAGTCTTGCAACTCATTCTCTCTTGCATGGCCCACGTGAAGCTCTCTTTATTTTCAACCCTTGGTCAACAATGGTGGCTGGGTCTTTCTTTCCTCTTTTTGTCCTTCTATTCACGTCACTTTTGTAAGCCAACAACAATTCCAATTTGACTTTTCTCTCTCCAAGTCACGATTTCTTCTCTCTTTGGTGGCGCCATGGCGCCTTACTCCCTGGATTTTGTATGGGATTGTGGCATATGGCGCCTAATGATCCCGTGCTCGTCCTGTGTTTCCAAAAGTTCCCAAAACACGTGTAATTGTCCCCCGATCCATATATTGATGCTCCTATAAATAAAAGATAAAATAAATCATAATTGATATTAAATATCTCGAATTATAACAAAATAATAAGCTAAAGATATTGGAATAAGTGGGTATAAACCACACTTATCAAATACCCCCAAACTTAAGGTTTTGCTAGTCCCGAGCAAAAGATAAAATAAAATTAAATTCAAATAAACAAATAAAAACTACTAAATTAACTAAGCCACTTTCGTAGGGATCACGATTGCATTAGCGCATGCAACAAGCCTTTAAACCCCTAGGCGGCCCTAGTGGACGAGTTATAGTCTCGTGAGGGCTTACAGCGACGACACCCACAAACGTCATTTACACACAATCATGCAAAAATATAAACAAATAACAAAAGATAGTTCTGATAGTTACGCATATAATTTTCCTCAAAGAAAGCTTATAAATGAAATTAGAGAACCTTCAAAGTACGCAATGCGACTCAAATCCAAATTCTTGAGTAAATCATCTATGCTAGACTCACAGTGTGTGTGTGTAAAGGTTCATTCATAGCTTTGATCTTAAGTAAGCTAACTCAATGATTTCGTTTAAAAATTAGAATCGATGGGTCAAACCAACCTAGATATCTCAATTATGCTCTGTAATTGCCTTATTTTGTGTTCAGTATGGTATGATTTTTTTCTTTTATTTTCTTGTCTCTTTTTTCTTTTCTCATTTTTGCACTTTTTTTTTCAACTCACATACCCTTTAAGGTAGCATTTCTCCTCATGGTGGTCCTAATACTCGCCCATGGGTAGCTTCACGCTTATCGGTTATAGGTGGTTTATTTTCTTTCTTTAGAGACATTTTCTTTTAGCTATACCATACTTCATAACACTAGCAAATCAAGATAGATATCTAAGCAAACGGTCATTCATCGACATGCAATTTCGTCAACTAGTCACATTGTCAACTACTTAAGTTTTACTGCTAAGAACCTATTTTTAAGTGCTTACGAGTCTAACATAGATCAATTATTCAAGGCATCAGATAAAAGTAAATTAGGCACTTATCGTTTCTAAAATTTCACCCATAAACAAACAATATTATCACAAGATTTATGCTTTACTATCAAAGACTAAAACAATTTTTTTTTTCAATAAATTTAAACAAATAAATAGCAAGCAAACAACATGCACAATAACCCGGATCTTAGATACTTTATTTTTGTACATCAGAAATTTTTTTTTTTTATTCCATTACTATTTATAGATGCTTCCTCCAATTAAACTAGAGCACGGAATATTACAAACTTTTCAATTACGGCTCATGTCTGTATGTTTCCATGTATGTTGATAATACCTGCCAACTAAGCATATGGAGATCCATTTTAGTCAGTATTATGGAGAATTCACAAATTAAATAATTTAAAATGAAATAAACAAAAATTAACTTGTTTCAAAAATAGGTTGGAGATACGTCTCAGGAGTGGAAACTCCTTACTCGGCTATCTCTTACCAATTTCACATTTTTAGTCAAAATAAAAAACACAAAATGCAAAATATTTTTGTAATTTTTGAAAAATTTTCAATTTTTTTTTGAAAAATTTAGGACTAAAAATAAAATAACACGCAAACTAAAAACAAGATACTAATCAACTAATTCCCCCCCAAACCTAAATAAGACATTGTCCCCAATGTCTTAAACAATAGAAGAAGAGTTTAGAAGGTTGTACCTGGTTAGCTGAAAATCTACAGGAAATTAAAGGTTAAGATCCAGATTAATTTTACGCCTCTTACCACGATCGTCCTCGGACCAATTTATCTTTGATATGATAGGGTCAACTTTTGGTTCATAGGCTATGAGTTGGTCAATTAGATCTGGAGCAGTTCTGGCAAGTAAAGAGGAGTTCTTTTAAAGGTTTTGACACGAACCCATTCTTCGAGCATCATCAAGAAACACACAAAGAAAATCATAAAACCCATCAACGTTGTACAGCCCAATTGGTTTCTGGTGTATGTTTAGGTTCGCCCAAGATAGTACAATAAAAAATTTCCTCCAATGTGCCCAAGCCACCTGGCAAAGCAATAAAAGCATCAGCATGGTTAATCATTTCTATCAGTCGTTCAGACATACCTGGTACGATCAGTTCCTCTCCGTTTGATGGTTCAATAAGATTTGCCTCTGCCAAGGGTTTTGGGATGATTCCCAAAACATGACTGCCTCCTTCCTGTACGGCCTTTGAAACGATCCCCAGATCCAAGATTGCCTCCTCCATATATTAAGTGCATATTCCTTACAGCTAAGACTCGACCCAATTCCTGTGCTGCTTCTATGTATTGTGGTTTAGTACCAACAGTACTACCGCAAAAACACAAAATGTTTTCAACTCGTCTTCTTGAAGTGGTTTCCATTTTTTACTCTGGATGTCTTCAAAAGTGCAATGATGAGTTGAATTTATAATACCTGAAAAGGGTGAGTAAAAATAGCACAAGTATCTTCCAAAGGACGATTAGTAGCAAAATAGTAAAATAGATCGTGATAGTCAACAAAATCTGGATCCTGTCGGAGAAAAAAAAGAAAACAACAAAACAAATCACAATTATTAGGAAAAGACAAAGAGATATAATATGTACAAGAATTTACAGCTTGATTGACGTCTATGCGTCAGGGACAAGCTTCCCATCCTTTTCTTATAAATTGGCAAACAGGGTCTTTTTTAGTCAGATTCCCGAGACTTAACTGTTGTCTTTCTTTTTGAAATTGTGTATGTAATCTGCGAAAGTCTATGTGAACATATCCACTGGGATGCGTCTCAAGAGTCGAAGATATATCATCTAACGACTCCTTACTCAAGCCATCCCTAATGAATTTAATTTTGTCTTCGCGATTAACAGACACCATTCCTAAAGAACGAAACGAGTATTGCAATTCCAACGTGCACATTTGTAACAAACACCCATTTGCTTAGCTCTTCGTTTCTTTGCATAGGTGCTTCTTCCAAAACCAGGCAAGTGTGAAATAAAAGAATCAGAAGACTCACCTGCCAATCGGACTCGTGCTTCAATTACCCAACGAATGTCATTGGGCACCCATGGATTGTCAGTAGTCTCATTCGTTCCAAGCGAGCTTTGTAAACTTTCATCAGAGATTTTTGAGGGAGAGAAGGAAATTGCTTGTGAAGATTTGCGAGAGCTTCTTCCATCTTTGAAATAACTTTAATCTGCAAAAACTAAACACACAAAATTAAATCACACCAAATCACAATATATACAAAAATTGCATGGGTTGCCTCCCTGCGAGCGCTAAGTTTAAAGTCGTCAGCTAGACGTGACTTTTTGAACGTTTATGCTGGATCTGAAAGTGTGACACTTTCTTTTTGTCGCCCAAATGATTCTCCCCAGTAGTGCTTGACACGCTGACTGTTAACTTTGAATGTGTTGTTGGTATTGGGATCCAGTAACTCAACAGCTCCATATGGTAAAACCTGAGTGATCACAAATGGTCCAGACCACCTAGATTTCAACTTTCCAGGGAAAAGTTTTAACCTCGAGTTGTACAACAACACCTGCTGCCTTGGTTTCAATTGTCTGTGCACTATTTTTCGGTCATGCCATTTCTTTGTCTTTTCCTTGTATAATTTGGCATTGTCATAAGCCTGTAGGCGAAATTCTTCCAATTCGTTGAGTTGGTGCAGTCTTTTCTCTCCTGCAGCTTGTGAGTCAAGATTCAACTTCTTCAGTGCCCAGTACGCCTTGTGTTCAAGCTCAACTGGCAGATGGCATGCTTTCCCAAACACCAATTGATATGGGGACATACCAATGGGTGTCTTGTAAGCTGTCCTGTAGGCCCATAATGCATCATCTAGTTTTGTTGACCAGTCCCTCCTTGTTGATCCAACGGTTCTTTCTAGGATTCTTTTGATCTCCCTGTTTGAAACCTCAACCTGTCCATTTGACTGTGGATGGTAAGCTGTGGCAACCTTGTGAGTAACTCCGTATTTGGATAGGAGTGCATCAAAGTATTTGTTGCAGAAATGAGAGCCACCATCACTGATAATTGCCCGCGGTGTTCCGAATCGAGTGAAAATGTTCTTCTTTATGAATTTGATCACAACTTTTGAGTCATTGGATGGCAGTGCAATTGCTTCAACCCATTTGGAAACATAATCTACAGCAACCAGGATGTACAGGTTTCCAAATGATGGAACAAAGGGTCCCATGAAATCAATACCCCATACATCGAATATTCTCCACTTCCAGAATGTTTTGCAACGGTCCTTCGTTTCTCCTCGAAATATTCCCGTTCTCTGGCACCTGTCACATTGAAAAGCAAAAAGATAAGCATCTTTAAAAAGTGTGGGCCAGAACAAACCTGATTGAAGGACTTTGGCTGCAGTTTTGTTTCCGCTGAAGTGTCCGCCGTATGGTGATGAATGACAGTGTTGCAAAACACTGTTGACCTCCTCCTGTGGAACACACCGTCTCAATAATTGATCAGCACACGTTTGAACAGGTACGGTCATCCCAGACATAGTGCTTGACTTCTTTGAAAAATTTCTTCCGTTGCTGAGTTGTCCATTCCAACGGCCATTTTCCTGATACAATATAATTGACATAGTCAGCATACCAAGGGACTTCCTGTTGTTTTATGGAAAACAGTTGTTCATCTGGAAAAGTTTCTTTGATTGCAGTTCTTTGTCAGCTGTTTCTCCATTCTCGAGCCTCGATAAGTGATCTGCCACCTGGTTTTCTGTTCTTTCCTGTCTCGATCTCCACGTCAAATTCTTGTAGAAGAAGTATCCAACGGATCAATCTGGGTTTGGCATCTTTCTTTGTGATCAGATATTTGATTGCTGAATGATCTGTGTAGACCACCACTTTGGGACCCAACAGATAAGAGCGGAATTTGTCAAAAGCATACACAACTGCTAGCAACTCCTTTTCAGTGGTTGTGTAGTTGAGTTGAGCTTCATTCAAAGTTCTGCTGGAGTAGTAAATGGTGTGGAAAATCTTTGCTTTGCGTTGTCCCAAAACTGCACCTACAGCAAAATCACTAGCATCACACATTACCTCGAATGGAAGGGTCCAATCTGGTGCTACAATGATGGGGGCAGAAATCAGCTTCTGTTTTAAGATCTCGAAAGCTTCTGGCATTCTTTGGTGAAGTTAAAAGGCACATCCTTTTCCAGAAGATTGCAAAGAGGTTTAGCAATCTTGGAAAAGTCTTTGATAAATCTTCTGTAAAAACCTGCATGTCCAAGAAAACTCCGAATCCCTTTACAGATGTTGGTGGAGGTAGTTTCTCAATTGTCTCGATTTTGCTTTGTCTACTTCGATTCCCTTTTGTGAATCCGGTGTCCAAGAACAATGCCTTCCTGTACCATGAAATGGCATTTCTCCCAATTGAGTACCAGTTTTTGTATCTTCGCACCTTTGTAACACCTGTTCCAAATTTTGCAAACAATGGTCAAAAGAATCTCCAAACACAGAAAAATCATCCATAAAAACCTCCATACTCTGCTCCAGCATGTCTGAGAAGATGGCCATCATGCAACGCTGAAATGTAGCAGGGGCATTACATAATCCAAATGGCATCCTGCGGAAAGCAAAAGTACCATAGGGACATGTAAAGGTAGTTTTCTCCTGGTCTTCTGGTGCGATGGCAATCTGATTGTACCCTGAATATCCGTCCAGAAAGCAATAGAATTCATGTCCTGCCAATCTGTCTAGCATCTGGTCAATAAATGGCAGCGGAAAATGGTCCTTTCTCGTGGCTTTGTTCAGCTTCCTGTAATCCATGCATACTCTCCATCCAGTCACCGTTCTTGTTGGAATCAGCTCGTTCTTTTCATTTGTGACAACAGTAATTCCTCCTTTCTTTGGTACACACTGCATAGGACTTACCCAAGTGCTATCTGAGATGGGGTAAATGATGCCAGCATCCAACCATTTGATGATTTCTTTCTTCACGACTTCCTTCATGATTGGATTGAGTCTCCGTTGATGCTCCACTGTGGGTTTGTATTCATCATTCATCAGGATCTTGTGCATGCAAAATGATGGACTAATGCCTCGAATGTCTGCTATAGTCCAGCCAATGGCTCTTTTGTGTTCTCGTAACACTCTAGTAGCTTTTCTTCCTTCCAATGTTAGTGAAGAAGAAAAATAACAGGTAATTCAGAAGAGTTTCCAAGAAATGCATACCTGAGATGGCTCGGAAGTAACTTTAGTTCCAGCTGTGGTGGTTCTTCAATCGAAGGTTTGATTCGATCTTTCTTTGGCAATTCCAAGCTTTCAACTGGTGGTGTTGCTTTGAATCGGAATGGTTTGTCAAGGTAGCTGATACATTCCAGGATTTCAGCATCTAGCTCGCTGTCAGTCATATTGGTGATGCAAGCTTCAAGTGTATCCGTGGGATTTGGCTCAGTAGTATTCTGAATGATATTATCAATAACATCAACTCTGAAGCATTCTTCTTCTTCCTTTTCATCGCTCGGAAATTTCATAGCTTTGAAAACATTAAAGGTCACTTCTTGGTCCTGCACTTTCATGGTTAGTTCTCCTTTTTGCACATCAATTACAGTTTTACCTGTAGCCAAAAATGGTCTCCCAAGAATGATAGGTATTTCTTTGTCTTCTTCCATGTCAAGGATGATGAAGTCTGCTTGGAAGGATGAGTTTGTCAACTTTGACCAGCACATTTTCAACGACTCCTCTCGGAAATGCGAGTGTTCGATCAGCAAGTTGCAAAGATACCGAGGTAGGCATTGCTTCTCCAATTTGCAGTTTCCTGTAAATAGAAAAAGGCATTAAATTAACACTGGCACCTAAATCACATAAGGCCTTACCGATGTAATGTTCTCCAATGGTGCATGGAACTGTGAAACTGCCAGGATCTTTCAACTTCGGGGGAAGTTCCTCTGAATGATGGCGCTGCATTCTTCTGTCAATGCTACTGTTTCGTAGTCTCCCAATCTCCGTTTTCGTGAAAGAATGTCTTTCATGAATTTGACATAACTGGGCATTTGTTCCAAGGCTTCTGCAAATGGTATGTTGATGTGCAGCTTTTTGAAAATCTCCAAGAAACGAGCAAACTGTTTGTCCAGTTTGTTTTTCTGAAGACGCTGAGGAAAAAGTGGTGGTGGGTGAGTGATTTGTTCTGGTTCTTTTTCCTTTGCTTCTTTTTCTTCCATCTGTGGAACTGCATCTTTTGGAACTTCTTCAATTGTTGCTTTGATTCCAACGTCTTTGTTGATCTCAGTACCACTTTTTAAGGTAATGGCTTGACATTGCTCCTTCCCTCGGTTCCTTGGATTTGGTTCTGTGTTGCTGGGAAGATTACCTGGCGGTCTGTAACTTGAGCATTGGCCAGTTGGCCGATTTGATTCTCCAGTGCTTTGATGGAAGCTGATTGGCTCTGAATCATAGCTTCATATCTTTTTAATTGAGCTAACATCTCTGCCATCACTGGTTCATTTGTCTGCTCCTGGCCTTTATTCTGTTGCTGGAATCCAGGTGGTGGATAGTTCCGCTGGTTGGCCATGAAAAATTAGGATGATTCCTCCACCCTGGGTTGTAGGTGTTGGAATATGGATTGTTTCCCTGCCTGTTGAAATTGTTGACATAATTCACCGTTTCTTCATGTTGATTTGATTCTGGTGCTCCTCCATATGGTGAACTTGTGGATCCAGTGGTAAGAGTCTCCATGAATTTGCATATCTGATCTAGCTTGGTGTTGACTGCTGTATTAGCTCCAACTTCATAAATTCCTGCAATTCTTTGAATCAACTTCTTTCTGTTGGCCACAAGGAATTGTTGTTGGCCATTTCTTCAATTAGTTCCAGGCTTGATCTTCTCCTTTTGCCATCAAAGCTCCTCCAGCAGCAGCATCGATTGTGGTTCTCATTATTCCAGAAAGTCCATTATAGAATGTTTGGACTTGAAGCCATTTTGGAATCTCATGGTGTGGACATTTCCGGAGTAAATTTGTACCTTTCCCAAGCTTCGTAGAGAGTTTCTGAGTCTTGTTGCACAAAGGATGTGATGTCATTCCTCAGTTTTCCGGTTCTGGCTGGTGGAAAATACTTTGCAAGAATTTGGTGGCTAAGATGTTCCATGTTGTGATAGAACCTGCTGGTAATGAATGTAGCCAGGCTTTAGCTCTGTCCTTCAAGGAGTATGGGAATACACGCAGTCTCATTGCTTCTTCAGCTTCTCGGTTGTAATTGAAAGTACCGCAAACTTCCAGGAAGTTGCTGATGTGGGCATTAGGATCTTCAGTTGCATTTCCCCCAAACTGAACTGACTGCTGAATCATCTGAATGCAAGTTTTGATGTCACCTGCATTTGCTGGTAATGGAGGGAGTACAATACATGAAATGAGTCTGTCAACCACCGGAATGGTTCTGTCTCGAATGGGAATTGGTGGTGCAACCTCCAAAGGTTCAGGTTCCATGTTGACTAAAGCTTCTTGGGCTTCTCGCCTTTCCCTTCTCAACTGTCTGATAGTTCTTTCAATTTTTGGGTCAAGCGGTCGTAGTTCAAAGCTTCTGGTTCGTCTCATGAAGTTTCTGAGAACCTGAAACACAAGAAAACAATAACAATAAGTAAAAAGAAATTAGATACAAGTAAAAGTATCTAACCCCTAAACTAATAATAAAAGATAAATAAGTCCCCGGCAACGGCGCCAAAAACTTGACCGGCGTAAACACACACGTATAACGCAAGCGTACGTATCGTTCAAGTAGTATAAAAAGTATCGATCCCACGAGGACTTAATACCTAAATTATTAATTTTATGAGGTCAAATGATTACTAGTATCTAACAGATTGTTTAATTGATTTGAAATAGCGACGATTCTAAATTTAAAGACAAGTAACTAAAATTGTTCGAAGATAGATTTTTAAGAAAATTCAATATTAAAAACTATCTAGGGTTGTGATTTATTCCAATATTATTAAAAGATGAAGTGGTTATCTTATAGTTGGGTAATATATTGATTTATTAACCTGGAACACTAATTTATGTAAAAGCCTCTTTCGATGGTCAATTACAAATACCTAGTTTAATCCAATTGAACCATATGTCTATGTCAACCAAATTACCTAGATTCATTAAGATTAAGTCCCAATTATAGCTACCCTCGCCCGACAGGTATATTCCTATCCTGTAAGGAAATCTATTGAAAGGGTTATCTATCCTTAAGGAAGATCGTGGGCTATTGAATCTAAGGTCTTAAACTTAAAATCCCTATGTCTAGTTCATTTTAAGTTTACCTAATCAATTTAATTAATGGCCAGTTAATTAAAGAGCATTAAGATTAAGACTCAATAAATAAATCTTTATATTACCCAAATTATAATCTAACCCTTATAAACCCGTGACATTGAATTTCATCACAACCCTAGATATTAACTTAGTTATGACACATAGCTAGGGCTGGTAAAAACTTGAAAATAAAAGACATAAACTGCTGAAAAGTAATTGCGGTAAAATAAATACTGAAAAGTAAAAATACAATTAAAATGAAATGCTAAGGTAAAAGGAATTACTTTTACTATTACTAATTTAGATAATCTCCCAGAAAATAATATATAAACTTGTGATTATTACCAACCGACCAATCTGGCGGTATCCTGATTAAATCAAATTAAGTCCAACCAGCCATTAAGGCGGAACCAAAAATAAATTAACCAACCGACCAGTCTGGCGGTATCCTTGATTAGTCATGTTTAAACCAAATTAAAATTAAATTACCAACCGACCAGTCTGGCGGTATCCTGATTAATCAATTAAGTTCAACCAGCCATAAAGGCGGAACCAAAATAAACCAGCCATAAAGGTGAAAAAGGAATAAATTTACCAACCGACCAGTCTGGCGGTATCCTTTCTTAATCAGGTTTAACCAAGTTAAATTGATTTACCAACCGACCAATATAGCGGTATCCCTTTTTAAGTCAAATTTTAAATAGTAAATATATTATTTTTAAGGGAGAATAATCTAAATAGCAATAGTAAAAGAATTACCTTTCACCCTAGCTGGGGAAATTACCTCCTCATGGTAAATAGTAAAAACTGTAAAAAGTAAAGAAAGTAAATTACTATTATTACAAAATGTAATTAAAATTAAATTACAAAAGTAAAAATTAAAAACTAAAATATTCTAGAGAGAGAACTCTCGCTTTACACGGATTAGAAGAGAGAGAATGGTACACTGAAATCTGAAATTTCGCGCTCTATTTATATGTAAAATTTTACTGTTCGAGCGTCGCGACGCCAAAGCCCTCAGCGTCGGACGCTGGATGGATTTTGTCGACGTGGCACGATGAGGAGGCGACACGTAGCAAGGCGGCTGACTGTTTAAAGCGACACGTGTCATGGCGGCTAAGACTCAATTATTATGCTGACGTCATTGGTGACGTGTCACTGTTCATGACGTCATTGGTGACGTCATGATGATGTGGCGTGCGCACGTTAGCGGATCTTCTGTGGTGGTGACACGTGGCACGGCGCATGTTAGCAAAGTCAAACTTTCAAATTGTTGACCGTTGACCTGGCGCACTTTAGCAAATCCGGCGCATGATGGGCGGCGCGGCGCGCATTGCTTAAGCGTCGCGACGCGCAGAAGATGAAAATATTCCTGTTGACGCATTTTTGTCCGATTTTGCCCCAAATTGCCTCCAGTGCTGTCCAAACTTTATTTATCTGCAAAATAACAACAAAACACATCAAAACGTTCATAAATCTCGAGAAACAAAACAAAACATTAGGTTAAATGAGTGAGAAATAGTGATATAAATACCACTCATCAGGGCCTAACCGTTAGAGAGAGTCAATTTGTTGAGATAATATGCAATAATGAGTTTTTACAAAAGGATCCTGACGAAGCAATAGAGTATTTGAATGACCTGGCTGAAAAAACACACACTTGGATTGGACCTAATACCATTGATAGCACTGGTAGGACACGTTCTACTCTTTCTAGCGGATGCATACACCATTTTAAGGAAGATGACAGTCTTAAAGCATATATTGAGCTATTAATTAGAGAGATAGAAGCGTTAAAAGCCAAATAATTCTTTAGATGACATTGTGCAAGCATTTGTAGAGGCTCAGAGTAAAACTAATCAAAAGTTTGAGTCACTGATAACTTAAGTATTTAAAGAAAATAAAGAGATGAAGAGTCTGATCTCTAAATTGACTAACATTTTAAGTATGCAGAAATCAGGAAAATTTCCATCTCAGGCTCAACCAAATCCGCTAGGATATGATATGGCACATGTTGGCCCTGAAGCATCAAATCTAAAGGGTCTTAATGCTATAACCACTCGAAATGGTAAATAGATAAATGTGCAACACACTTCCAACACCATAGGTGACATCACAGACATTAGTGCATATATTCTTTAAAAAGAAAATTTTTCCAACTCCATATCTAAGATTTTAGATATCCTTAACTCTACTTGTAATTACTGATATCTCTACTGATTTTTCTATTTTACAAGATCATAGAGCAAGAGTATGGCAGCCATGATTTGAGGCTTTATCAAAGGAAAAAGAGAAACCGAAGCCTTCCACAGTTGAAACACCAAAATTTGAACTAAAGCCATTGCCATAAGGTCTTCATCACGCGTTTCTCGGACCAGGTGATACTTTTCCTCATATTATTTCATTTGAATTAAGTGCATCACAAAGTAAGAAATTACTTGACATATTAAGTGAGCATAAATCTGCCTTTGGTTGGACCATAGGTGACATTAAAGGTATTAGCCCATTGAGCTTCTCCCATAAGATTCATCTAGAAGAGAGAGCTACTCTTCATAGAGACCGACAATATAGAAGCATTAACCTTAAGGCTTAAAAAGAATTGAAGCTGAAATCAGAAGAAAAATTCATACCTTCTTCTGGGAATTTCCTTAAGAATACTAAGGGCTTGTATTTGGAAAGGTGTGTCATTTACCATTTGAGTTAAAACATAGAGCTTATTAGGGTGTTAAATCCCTTAACTTTGATTTAAGTACTGCAAGCACATAACGAAAGCTCCAACTAACAGAACTCGAAGAATTGAGAAATGATGTCTATGAAAACTCATGTATCTACAAAGAAAATAGCAAGGCTTCCCACAATAGAAAAATCATGACGAATACCTTGAGCCAACCAAAAAGTCAATCTTTATGACTCCAGACTCCATCTTCACCCAGACAAGTTGTGGTCTAGATGAACCATACAAATTATTATGAAACAAGTTTTCCCACATGGATCCGTGGAAGTGGAAGATGTTGGGGCAGTTGTGGAACCCCTAGGGTCGGATCGGTGTCCCGGGTAGCGGAAATGGGTCTAACCCATGGATATCAATTATTAGTGTAATTTTAAATTATTTAATAAAATACTATATTCCATTACGAGTGTATAAGAAAAAACTGGGACTGAATCGGAGTCCGGAAACTCCCGAACGAACAAAAAAATTGTCGCGCGTGTGCGCGCCCGTACTTTAGCCTTCAGCTCACATTCCAGTGAGTTGAAGGAATTAGGGTCCTTGACCTTAATTCTTTCTGGTCTTCCTTAAACACTTCAAAAACAGCCCAAATTAATTTTTAATTTCAAAACCAACATTAACACATGTTATAGAATAACAATCAAGTTTTTCAAAATAGCAAATATTTTTCCAAAACATAAATTTATTCTAAATACGCATTTGCGTAAATTTTGGATCCAATACACAAACCATTTTAGAATCCCAATTAGAAATGTCTCATGAACAATTCTAGTCCACCTAAAGGTGGTCAAGTGAATCTAGAATGGTAGCCATACCTCTAAGCTTTAATTTAGAGTTTCAAACTCTAATTAATTGTTCCTGTCCAACATGAACATCTTTGACCTAATTACAAGCATATTGTGTTATACTTCTAAAGTATCCTAACACAATTAATTAGCCTTATTCAATATTAAGCTATGTGATCATGCATCTAATACAAAAATAAACATAGCTTTGGAGAAGATCAACCATTACCTAGTAAGCTTGATGCAAGATCCAATCTGCTTCTTCTTTGTTGAAATTGTTGGAGAACCTCCAAGGTGTGCAAGCTTGACTCCAAGATCCAATCTTGTTTCCAATGCTTTCAAGCTTCACTTCAAGATCCAATCTTGATTCTCCTAGATGAAATGTTGTAGAGACCTCACAAGCTTCTCTAAACACTTCTCTAACTAAGCTAATCTCTCAAGAATTTACTTATGCTTGTATTTGAACTTGTAATTAAAATCTTCCTAAAGCCTGCCATTTATAGCAAAACTTAGGCAATTTTTAATTAATAAAAGTTGTAATCAACTTTTAAGTGGGCTTAATCTAATTTGTCCAAATATGTATAATTAGGTGTGACTAATCTTCATTGTCTCCCACTTTAATTAATCCAATTAAATCAAGCCAAGGATTAGGAAATGGATTAGTTAAATGTTTGCCACCTTGATTTAATCCAATTAAATCAAGCCAAAACCACCTATTATTACATACTTACAATTATCATAATATCCTCAAATGGTAGAGATAATTATGATTTTACAATTAAGCCCTTGTGTAATTATTGAATTAATCCAATTAGGTCAAAGTAAATAATCAATGTTATCCAATAACACTTGATTATCTTAGTTGATAATTATAATATCGAATATTATCTTTTATAAAAAAATAATCGGCTACCTAAGTGCTCAACGAGTACACTTCATATTAGGACTCTCTAAGTTCAGACATGTTCGCCATATAAGCCTAGCTAATATGTACGCAATTCGGCCACCTCCGAATTCACGAAGAACATGAATGACCTTTCTGGACTATACAAGTCGAGGTCATCACATATGTTTAAAAATCCCTCTGTTGTAGGCTATCCGAGTTGTACTTAGGAAACATAGAATATACCGTCAAGTTTCCAAGCCGCACATCTCATGTCGACATGTCCACGATTCTTCATAACTGATGCGATCCACCCTAGGTGATCGACTTTGGCCAAAGATTTAAGAATCGTGACTTTACTCACATGGATACATAAACCCCTTATGGTACACATATGGGCCGACAGATCATATCTTGCTTCGCACTTGATTATTGAGTGCATCGGTCCACACCCAATGAACATCTAGAGGCCAGACCATGAAAGGTTTCTGACATACATGGTATCTAAGTGTGGAGGATCTCACACAAAATCAATGCTATCCTCTAGTCAAAAGATTACATATGCTAATCGACTCGAGGAGATTCCTATTGACGGTGGTGTATGTTGGGTTTCTACTATAGTCCCAAGATCATTCAAGCAATGAAAATAATGTGAATACAATAAAGAAGTATGGCGGAATCATACTTACAATGAGCGGATGTTGAAGACGATGAACACAAAAATTTCTTCAAGCTTTTCCTCCTAGGTTCGGCCAAGGCATCCTTTGTGCTCCATGATTTTCGGTCAAGCTCCAAGCTTGGGAATGGATTCCATGCTCAAGAGTTTGTTTCCTTATCACCTTTGGATGACCATTTATGTGCTAGCATTGGAGAAAATTGCAACAAAATTCCCCTAGACTATTCCTTGTTGCTGTCGGCATTTAGCAAGAAATTTGAGAGAGAAGTGGCCCTTGGCCGTGAGGTAGGAGGAGGGAGAGAGAGAGGATGAGTTGGTTGTGTGTTGTGTTTTTTGATTTCAAAAATCAAATACCAATTACACTTTCCAAAAAATGGTACAAGCATTAAAGCCTTCAACCACTTACATCAATCAATGATGACAAGCATCACATCACTCAAAGTGATGTGACTTCCATCACTTGATTGACTAATGATGTGACGTTTGATGTGACTTGTGGGCCGCACTTGAATTCGAAATGCGAGTGGGCCTGCAAACACTCCCGGGCTCGGGTTCGCTAATTCTGAATTAACGAATTTTCCGTTGCGACGTAATTAAATCAAATTTAATTAAATAATTATGCCTAGCAAAATTACTATTCACGTCGCTAGCGAATTAATTCTAAATTAACTCGTTCGCCCGAATTAAAATCTAATTTTAATTCCGCGTCGAAATCTAATTTCGTATAATATATCGAATATATTATTTTATCGATTAATCCAAATTAATTCGTTCTCTCTCTTTAAATAATATTTTATCCCAGATAAAATATCTCCGTAATTAATCCCAGATTAATTTTCTCTCTCAACTAATTAATCCCAGATTAATAATGTGCGAGTCATACGTCATTGGTGAATCTTCGGGAAGCGACCCATGAGATCCCCGGATATGTTGGCAGTAAATCCGGTCGTCAGACTATCCGAATATGTACGTACCTAGTACTACGTTTTTACCGATTTACAAGACATGGTTGGCTTCTATCAAAGCACCGTGCCTACCCAATTATCCAGAAATATTCTTATAGGAATATGTGATCTATATCAGGCGTAGTATACGTAGTATTGCGTATTACGATCCAGTATCAGATGTCACATGCTAGGCCTGGGGCTGGAATCGTGTCTGCGCCATACGAAGCACATATCGGATCTCTGGTAACTAGTCTCTATAATCGGATAACTATGACCTTGTCATATTATCCCGATAGCTGCAGCATATAAGAGCACCAGTTCTGTATCCTACGTGATCATCATCTCCACTATGACTGGAGTGATACTTCCATCTTGACATCACACCCAATACACTACGATTCTTAATATACTCAGAAGAGGCGTACACAGAACCGGTTAAAGCCCTGGACGACTAAAACCAAAGTATATTGATTGTCGCAAGTATTAGCGGTGCAAGTCTCAGGTTAAGACCAAATACACCTACCCTGATTCGGACTTCCATAGACACATAGTCATACTACCAATGGAATTCCGAGGGGTCTATCCAGAACGAAGTTGTTTCCGTACCATCGGTAAACACAACCTCCTATTACACTTGCATGAGTATCCAATACCCAAATATATGAGAACTATGTCGTTATGCTCCCATAACACGCACAAGTGCAATACTTGCACCCAAATCACATAGTGCCTTTCCAAAATATCGATTTCCAATAGTGCAAGAAATGGTAAAACTGTTAGTATCCTTAAGCTTTGGAGGAAGTTTCTATTATATAGTGGCACTGCACTCTTCTGTGAGTGCTACTATTTCAAAATCTCCCAGCTTCATCTTCTTTGACATTATCTCCTTCATAAACTTCACATAGTTTGGCATTTGTTCCAAAACATCTGCGAATGGGATGTTGATGTGGATCTTTTTAAAGATTTCTACGAACTTGGCGAACCGATCATCTAACTTTTTCTTTTGAAAGCACTAAGGGTATGACAAAGGTGTCTTCGGGATAAGATGTGGTTTATACGGGAGCTGTTGTACCGTTGTCTTCTTTTATTACTGTTTCCTCTTTTTGTGCTGCCTTTTTGTCCTTATTGCCTTAGTCCTTAGAAGTATCTCTAATCTCTTTCCTGCTTCTGAGGGTAATAGCCTGACACTGCTCCTTAGGGTTGACTTCGGTATTACTAAGAAACACTATTTTCTGTTGATTAGCCATAGAAGAAGCAATCTGCCCAATCTGTACTTCTAAAGACTTCATTGTTGCTCTGATATTTCCCATGTGTGTTTCAATATTATTTAGCTTCGACTCATTCTTCTCAAACCTCTCTGAAGTTTTAGCAACAAACGTGCTTATGAGGTCTTCTAGGGAAAGTTTAGCTCTTGATATTTGATTATTGAAGCCAGAATGAGGTTGCAAGACATTCTCTATGTTAGCATATGACAAGTTTGGATGATAGTAGTTAGACATAGAATTGCCTCTATAATTATTGAAGTTTCGATTATTCATATATTAGACTTGCTCCTATCATCCGTCAGGTAAGATCATTCTATTAGCAGTGGCAGCTTCAATAGATGGTTGGCCATGTTGATTGGTCAATGCTGCTAGATGATTCATGAAGGATGACACTTGAGCTGTAAGTGCAACAATATGATCCACCTCGTATATACCAGCCACTTTAGGCACAATAGTGCGTTCACTTGGCCATCGGAAATTGTTAATGACCATCTCCTCTAACAGCGCATACACATCTTCAAAAGATTTTTTGAATAGGGTTCCTCCCGCAGCTGTATCGACCATGGTCATGTTTAGACCATTAAACCCATTGTAGAACAATTGAATCTGAATCCAGTCTTTAAAATTATGTTGTGGGCATCTCCTGAGTAGATCTTTAAAGCGCTCTCAGGCCTCGTACAGATTCTCAGTTTCCAACTACTTAAATATGCTTATTTATGTTCTCAGTTGGGCTGATTTAACTGGTGGAAAGAACCTCGCAAGAAATGTTGTAGCCATATCCTGCCAGGTCATGATGCTCCCCATCGGAATAGATTGCAGCCAACCCCTCACTTTATCCCTTAAAGAAAATGGGAACAAGCGTAGCCTGATGGTCTCTTTGGTCACGCCATTCATCTTTATGGTATGTGCCATCTCCAAGAACATCCTTAAGTGAACATTGGGATCCTCTACAGCTGAACCCCCAAACTGTTTTTTTTACACCATGTTGATTAATGCAAGTTTCAGCTAAAAATTATTGACATTGATTAGTGGATACGCAATCCCAGAATAATTATCGTCAATGACTGGCTTAAAGTGATCTAGGATTGCCACTTGGCGTGGGTTGTTCTCTATATTTTCAGCTGCCATTGCTTATTTTCCAATTTTCTTTTCTTTCCTTAGTCTCCTCGTTGTTCTTTCTATTTTAGGATCAAATAGAAACGAGTCAATACTTGTGGATCTTCGCATTCACTGAAACACATAAAGATAAGAAAAAGTACTAAAATAAAAATAAAAATCTAAATCTAAATCTAAATTAAAGCTAAGGTTATTTGGTAATAGTATTAATGTGAATTAGATTAATACTCCCTGACAACAGCATCAAAAACTTGTTGTAAGATTTTCGTACCGCAACTATACGGTGTCAAGTTTTAGTAAAAGATAAGTAAAGAGTGTCGAACCCACATAGATTGTAATCAAATTCTCACTAAGTATTATAATTGATAAACTTAAGTTTATTTAGAAGCAACTTTAAAATAATCTAAATTAAAACTAAAAACGAAATAAGCAAAATATGAAAATGTTAAATTTAGAAAAGATCAATATGAGAGAGATTCTAGAGTCTGATTTCACCTAGCTATCCCCAATGTATTTTCTATGCCAATCAATTCTTATTCAGTTACATTGTTTATAAGCCAAGAACCCTAAGTTATTCTAACTCCCTCTCCCGAGTTCCAAGTGAATATATTATCAATTACAAACTTCGATATCCCTATAAAAATCTAGTAATCAATAATTCATTACGCTCTGTGATTATGTGTTAACGGCTTCAAAAGAATTATAAATTCTCCCGAACTCTAGAAATCTCCTAGACCCTATTCAAAATCCCCTCTCCCGAGCGAAATATCTTAAAGATTCATCATCTTAATTTTTGGCCAACAAACTAGAAGCATTAAACACAAGAGAATATAAATAAACTGAAATAAAACTTCTTAACAATTAATTTGGCAAACAATGCATAGGTTCAAGCATTGGCTACATCATCCTCTAGAATAATAGATTTAGTTTATGACTAAAGATAAAAACAATGAAAGCATGGTCAAGAACATAATGGGCATCATTAGAGTTTAAAGAAAGAAACTAGAAGATTAAACCCGAATCGAATCTGTGAGTTCCATTTTTATTGGCATGTGTCCGTGACAAAACAAGTTCAATTGAGTTGTAATCTTTCATGAAGATCTTTGTGCAATTGGACTGGTCTTTGGCTGCTGTACATCAGACATGCATTCGTGGTGCGTTCGTTGCAGTGTTCGAACGATTGGCGTTGGTGCTTCGTTCTTAATTGGGTTCGAACTGGAGTATTCCAGAGGCAAACGTTCGAGTCACATTCTTGTTGATTTCGAACGGGATCATTCCAGAGAGCATCCGTTCGTTGTGCGTTCGAGTGGCGTTTGAACGAGTCTTTCCAGTGGGCACTCGTTCGTGAAGCGTTCGATAAACCGTTCGAACGCCAGTCGCATCTGGACGCGTTTTTGGCCCTTTTCACCTTGGAAAACCCTAGCTTTTCACACTACCTATACAAACAAACTTGTAGCCGCCATCCCCATTAGTTGAAACACATTCCTTTTGAGCCAAAACCTCTCAAAACTTTCAACTCTCTTTGATTTCACCTTGAAGACTCTTTGAATCTCATGTCTTCTATTTGTTTGGTGAAATCCAATCTTTATTAAACCTTCAACACAACCTAACCCAAATTCACTAATCCTTTAGAGTTCTTTAGGAGGAAGTTTGGTAGTCAGAGTTCCGGCGTCAGAGGTGATACAATCTACTCAGAGACTTCAGAGAGTCTGAAGAAAACCATGGGTCGCAGGCTTGAGGAGTTGTCTTGAGTTCTTGCAGTATTGAGGTACTTGAGTCGGTGGAGTTGCCACCATAGGTCTTGACCATCGCTGTAAGTCTTTCTCTATATAGTGGATTCGGGTGGTAGCCTATTCCCGGAGTGGGTGATTGGTTTATTTTCTGCAATTTATATTTCACTTTAAATTAATATTGTGGAATTTATTATTGTTTTAATATTTTGCAGCATAATTTTATTTAATTGTTATTGTGGTTGCCTGTTAATTTATCTATAGTAGCAGTAACAGGACTTGTCCTGCTTATTGTTTATAATTCCGCATAGGGTCAGAACCTTAGGCTAATCGTGAATTTTCAATTGGTATCAGAGCCTGAACTCGATCATTGACCCTTTAGCTATGGAGCGTAGTCAACCCTTAAATTGTGATACCCTCACATATCGTGATTTGGCTTTGTTTACAAAAAAGTTTAAGAAATTTCTTAAACTTAAGAAGAGTGGCCATAACAGTGATAGAGATATGAAGAATAAGCCTAGAGAGAGTAGGCATAGCAGGAGAGAGTCTAGAGGGGATATGGATAATAGATCCCGAGGTGTCCAGTGCCATGAATGTGAAGGATATGGGCACGTTAGATTTGAGTGTCCCACATACCTTAGGGCTAAAGGCAAGAAAGCCATGACAGCCTCTCTTAGTGATTCTGAAGGTGATGACTCTCCTAAAGGCAATTATATGGCCTTTACTGCTAGTGTGTCAGAGGAGAAAGAGACTGTTGTTAATGATGCTGATTTAGAAGTCTCTCTCAATGAGTCTGTAGATGAGGAAAGTCTTCAAGTAGCTTATATTGAATTTTTTTAATGAGAGTTTAGCTATTAAGAAGACTAATATTGAGGTCAATAAGAGGCTTAAACTAGTTGAGCTAGAAAAGAATGAAGCTCAAGCCAAATTTGAGCAAAGCCTCTTGATGGTAGATGACCTGAAGGAGAGGAATATGGGTCTAATTGATAGGATCCAAACTTTAGAGACTGAACTTGAAAAAGCTAGAACCCAATTGTCTGTTTTTTCTAGTGGTAATAAGAAAGTGGATCGTATGTTAGGTATTAGTGTTGTGCCTAATTGTGATAAGGCGTCCACATCTAGAGCTGTGCCTAAATCTCCTAAACATGACCTAGGTAAGAAGCCTGTTGAGTGTAGTCATGTAATTCCTCTATTTGTTCCTCGTCATGTGACCCAACCGCGATCTAGAGGTGTTGTGGTTAAACCTCGATCTCATCCGAGGTTTGTTCCTGTATGCCATCATTGTGGCAAGGCAGGACACATTAGGCCTAAGTGTTACATGTTGCACAAACATAAGAAAAGGCCTAAGAGTGTGTCTCCTAGATTTGATTCGTCAAATCTAATGTCTCAAGTTTCTGCACTAACCAAACAAGCTCAATTCTTGAGTGAGAAACTTGCCTTGTTGTCTGAGAACACTCATGTGGAAGAGGTTCCTAGAAAGGTTTGGGTGAGGAAGCAAGATGACATCCCAATTACTTCTGAATGCCTTGATCCTGACAGGCATGATGAGAGTGCACTTCGGTGTAACTCTGCTTAAAAGATGCATTTTTATTTTCCCATTGCATATGTGTGTGCGTGTGTTTTATGTTTTTGCATGTTTATTTTGTTTTCACAGCATATGGGTGTGTGTGTGTCTTATTTTTTTTGTTATATGTCCCTTGGTATATAGGATGGAAACCCGGACATAAATTTCATAGACGATTCCGAATGGACGGTAGTATGATCTGCACTCGGGATACAACTCTGCGTACCATTGGATGTTTTACAAGCCTGTTTATGTCTTTATTTTTATTTGTATTTGTTAAAATCTGAAAAATTCAAAAAAAAATAGAAAATGAAAAAGACAAAAAAAATTATTTTATTTTACGGCTTGTTAGAGCATGAAAAACTTATGCATGTGATCCTGGTATGTAGGATATATGATTATGCATGTATGATATGCTTTTATTTTTCTTGATGCTCTATATTCATGAGTGTGTGTGATAAAAACCTTTGGTATATCTTGCGCTTGCACCTCACATACACGTTTTTATTTTGTCAAGGCTTAATCGCATGTATGAGATTTTGGAATAGCAATCTTATTTCTACCATATCTTGTTTGCTCAATAGTGTGACCTTTGACTAGATGACCTTGCTATCCCCTTTTTCAAAAGTAAAAAGAAATAAATTTTAAAAAAAAAATGAGACTCAAGTGCAAAAGAGCCAAAATGGTCAAAATCAAAAGATAAGGGCAAAAACTTTTCACTCGAAATAGTTGTTAAATATGAGCTCATGATATTTATGGGGTAAACAATATAGCATGCAACCAATGTTGCTTATTTTCAGGTCCTAGTGGTGCTGGGTTTGAACACCTATTTTGTGGACTTGGTTTATTTAGAGATGGATTTCTTTGGCTGTGTCCAGCTCATAAAATAAGGTCTTAAGCCTTGATTCGTTGTGCACTTTATTTTTCACGCAAGTGCTTGATATGTTTTGGTGTTTATGTCATATGCATAATTGTTGTATTTAGCCAAACTTAAAATGTTGCATATTGTTTCATGTCATAATCATCTGAATACTGACTGGGTATCTTTGTATTTGCTTGAAGTGTCTTCCAGTCCGTTTTTTTTGTCGTGTCTTTTCCTGGTATACACTGTGTCAGTTCTCGTTCGTGTAACGTTTTCTTTTACGTTCGAACGTATTTTGTTGGTGTACCATTTTATTTTCGTTCGAACGTTTGTTCGACACGCGTTCGACTCTCGTTCGACACGCGTTCGAACGGTTTCGGGATATTTAAATAGCCTGTGTGCGTATTTCGTTCGCACATTTCTCTTTTTCCCTCTTTTCTCCATTTTCTCTGCTCTCCCACTCAAATCTCCGCCTCTCAAAGTCAGATCCGAGGTTGTGTGACCTTTCTCTACTGGTTTTCGGTCTCATCTCCTTCTTCACGGTAAAGATTTATCCATTCTTTTTGGTTTTTCTCCTGTTAATTTTGAGATCTGTTGTTAGGGTTTCTTTTCCCTTTCTGATTTTAGCCTTTTTTTCTTCGATTGAAGGCGTATGGAGTTATGTGGATGTGTCTTTTATTGTTTGCTGTGTTTGTTTATGGCGATTTGCTTCTGTTTGTGGTGGTTCTGTGTTCTGTTCATCGCCCCAAGAATTTCGTTCGAACGCCTTTTGATTTTCACAGCTTCTGTTTTATGGTCTGTTAGGGTTGCCTCTTATTCTGTGCATTTCTTGTGTGTTCTAGATGCCTAAGAAATCTGTTGCTTCCAAGAAACGTCCTCGCGACTCTCTCCCTGGTGATCGTTTTCGCAGTCCTGCTACTAGTAAGTAATTCGATGATCACTTCTCGCAACGCAGTCTGTTTTTGGAGCGCAATGTTTTAGAAGATGAGTTGCGTGATTCTTGGATTGTACCCCTGTTGGTCAACCGAGGTTGGGGACCTTTTTTATCTGGATTCGTTGGCCCATCTCCCCAGCTTGTCCAAGAGTTTTATTCGAACATTGAGGTAGTTTCTGCTACTTCTTTTTCTGTGTTCATTCGAGGCCTCTATTTGGACATTGATACCTATGTCCTGTCTCGGGTCCTTGCAATCCCTGATGTGCCTTATCCCTAGTTCCCTTGGCCTCCTACTGAGGGCCCTTCTGATCAAATTTTTATGGATGTTGCCTCCGGACAACATCGTCCGTTTTTCGGGGGTACTATTGTTGTTGCCATCTTGCTCCTGCTTATTGTCTGCTCAACAGGATTGTCTGCCATAATCTTTGGCCCAAATCGCACGTGAACACCCAACTGTTTGCCAGGATTGCTTTTCTCTATGCCATTGAGTATGGACTATCTATCGACATCCTCAGTGTGATCCTTCGTGAGATGACTCGCATTCGCACTACTTCTTATGTTGCTCACACTCTTCCTTATGGGTGCCTCATTCGCCGAATCATCTCGGCTTTGGTACCTGATTTTTTGCATGATCATCCACTCCCTCTGCTCAAGCCTATTGGTCGTCAGACTGTATCTTTGAGAGCTGCTCATCTCCCCGCTCATGCTCGTGAGCCTGCTTCTCCCACTGATGACCCAAATCCTGCTGCTGCTCATCCTCCCGCCTCGGCTGCTGCCTCCTCCTATTCTGCTGGTCCTCCTCCGAATTTTTACCAGCACATTTTAGACTCACATGCGTCTATACTGGCCGAGCTTCGTCTACTTTTCGGAGGCCAATCTGAAATCCATTCTACTGTTCGTAGCTTGCAAGCTTAGTTTGCTCGCCATATTGCGGATTGTCATGCAGCTTCTGATGATGAGGGTTCTTCTGCCAGTTCGGAGTCTGACTAGCAGCTATGCTTCATTTTCTGGGCTTTATTGAGTTAGGAGGTGTCTGTCCATTTTTGGGATCATATTTATTTTGTAACATGTTATGATGTACTCTCACCCTTTTGATTGATTTTGCGATGTATTGCAAACATTTGACGTATTTTAATGAAAATATTATATCTTGAATGTTTCGCTTACTGTTTGTTATTAATGCATGCTTACGAATATTGCTTTTGGCTATTTGCTTCTCGTTTATTCTTATGATATATTTGTGTGCCTGTTTGTGCGGGGGAGTAAGTTTTAATCTATGCTTGTTGTTTCTCCTGGTTTATGCATGTTTTGTCATTTCGTGACAAAAAGGGGGGAGTAATTGGTGATTTGTCGATATCTCCGTTTTAAGGAGAGTTCACATTAAGGGGGAGACAAATGTTTTACCTGTTTTATGTTATACTTGATAATCTCAATGCTTTTCACGGTATATTGTTGTTGTGGATATTTTCAGGTAAACAGGGTATTTGCTGTGGTGGCTTTATTTTGAAGACTACTTGGTTTGGTATTAGATCGAGTCATATTGTAATAAGTCACTGTTTTGATGGTTGACAGTTGGCTTTTTTATTTTTGGGTCTATTACTGTAGTCTTTGTATTAGGTAGTGTTTTGTCACGAAATGCCAAAGGGGGAGATTGTGAGTTCCATTTTTATTGGCATGTGTCCGTGACAAAACAAGTTCAATTGAGTTGTAATATTTCATGAATATCTTTGTGCAATTGGACTGGTCTTTGGCTGCTGTGCATCAGACATGCGTTCATGGTGCGTTCATTGCAGTGTTCGAACGATTGGCGTTGGTGCTTCGTTCTTAATTGGGTTCGAACGGGAGCATTCCAGAGGCAAACGTTCGAGTCACGTTCTTGTTAGGTTCGAACGGGACCATTCCAGAGAGCATCCGTTCGTTGTGCGTTCGAGTGGCGTTCGAACGAGTCTTTCCAGTGGGCACGCGTTCGTGAAGCGTTCGATAAACCGTTCAAACGCCAGTCGCATCTGGACGCGTTTTTGGCCCTTTTCACCTTGGAAAACCCTAGCTTTTCACATTACCTATATAAACAAACTTGTAGCCGCCATCCCCATTAGTTGAAACACATTCCTTTTGAGCCAAAACCTCTCAAAGCTTTCAACTCTCTTTGATTTCACCTTGAAGACTCTTTGAATCTCCTGTCTTCTATTTGTTTGGTGAAATCCAATCTTTGTTAAACCTTCAAGACAACCTAACCCAAATTCCCTAATCCTTTAGAGTTCTTTAGGAGGAAGTTTGGTAGTCGGAGTTCCGGCGTCAGAGGTGATACAATCTACTCAGAGACTTCAGAGGTTCTGAAGAAAACCGTGGGTCGCGGGCTTGAGGAGTTGCCTTGAGTTCTTGCAGTATTGAGGTACTTGAGTCGGTGGAGTTGCCACCATAGGTCTTGATCATCGTTGTAAGTTTTTCTCTATATAGTGGATTCGGGTGGTAGCCTATACCCGGAGTGATTTTTTACTCGGAAGAGTTTTCCACTTCGTCACCAAAATTATTTTGTTGAATTTTGTGTGATTGGTTTATTTTCTGCAATTTATATTTCGCTTTAAATTAATATTGTGGATTTTATTATTGTTTTAATATTTTGCAGCATAATTTTATTTAATTGTTATTGTGGTTGCCTGTTAATTTATCCATAGTAGCAGTAACAGGACTTGTCCTGCTTATTGTTTATAATTCCGCATAGGGTCAGAACCTTAGGCTAATCGTGAATTTTCAGAATCCCTTCATCTTCGGACGTCACCGCATTCGTCTCCTCTTGTCACTCTTCAATATTCCTCGTTAGATCTCTCTAAAATATGTGTTTAGAACTCTTTTTTTGTGTATTCGTCTCCCCTCTACGATTTTGGACGAGCTTCTATATTTATAGGGAAATCTTGGAGTCCTTGTGCTTGTAGAATAATAATTTCTGATGTTTCTGAGCTTCAGTCGCAACATCGCGACACCGAAATTGGCGTCACGACACCACATCCTCGGGATTTTTGTATGGAGATTCTGTCTGGGCGTCGTGACACTACAATGGGCGTTGCGACACCTGGCCAAATTTTCAGGATGTGATTTTTCACGTATTCTGCTTTCCCACGTGCTTTCGATACGTCCCTAAGGTCCCAACAAGTCCATTTGCCCCAAGATCCATGTTCCAATGCTTCCTACCAATAAAAGATAAAAGAAACTACAAAATACATTAAATGACATGGAATCTAATAAAATAATAAGCTAAGAATGCAGGAACAAGTGGGTATAAATCGCACTTATCAAACACCTCAAAGACGGTAGAGTTTTCAAAGTTAATGGATAAATACTAAAATCATTCTTTGATAATAAGATCCCTGCAGCAGATAATGTCCTTCTTGCTAGCCCTACATATGGGGATTAATATTCCACTCCTCATTATTTATACATTTTTTTAGTTTATTTATTTTGTTATTTTTTCCTTTTGTATCTTTTGTTTTGTTTTGTTTCTTGTTTCATTTTTAGGAAGGCATCATGTTTCAACCAGGTTCATGCTCTATCTTGTCAAGTAAACTCCTTCATTTTCTAACGTCTTTATTATTGTTAACATTGAGGACAATGTTTGTTTTAGGTGGCTGATGGTAATATCATATGTTTTATATGGTTGTTATGTGTTATTCTGTTTTGTTATTTTTAAAAAAAAATAAGAAAAGATAAGTTTTGTCTTAGTTGGATATACATAGTCCAATGATAGGTATTGTAACTGTTGATCTACTTTAGGCTAGGACTCTTAGAAAAAGATAAACATTATTTGAGTCAATTTTGAATCTGTAAGTTGAGTCAATTTTGAATCTGTAAGTTGAGTCTTATATTGAGTATATTTCAATTTAAATACTTATCGATTCTAACTTAGTCAAACTTCAGGTTTGAAATTGAGACAGTAGAATTGAGATTGTTTGATAGAATGTATAACAACATACCTAGACATCTATCTCTAATGTAATATCCACATGCTAGTTTGTTAGAAATAGCTACCTATAAATGTTAAGTGTGAAGCCATCCGTGAGTAATATGGGCTTATGTACCCCTAATATGTAGAAGATGATCTACCGTGAGAAGAAAGCTACCTTAACTGATAGTGTTAAAGCTCTTAACTAATGAAATGGTAAAAAAAAAATTGCTTGTGCTTAAAAAAAAATTAGAGAAAGAAAAGAATGCATTGCCTTCTGTTATAAAAAAAAAGTTATAGAGATTTTAAGATAATAGGTTTGTTAGATCCATTCGGTTAAAGTTTTGATTTGAAACTGTTAAGATTGACGATTTGATGAATAAAATTTATTAGAATTGATTCACACACACAAATGTGCTCATGATAAGCTTGTCTTTTCGAGGAAGTTATGACTTAGATTGTGTCTTGAACGTTTCTTTGAGCCATACCATTGAGTAATCTTTGATGACACCATTGTGTAAATCTGAATGAGACACTTTCATTTTTATTTACACTTTTATTTTTATTTTTGTGTGTTTTTATTTTTATTTTTATTTTAAATAACGTTTGTGGGTGTTGTTGTTGTAAGCCCTCACGAGACTATAACTCGTCCACTAGGGCCACCTAAAGGTTTAAAAACTTGTTGCATATGCTAAATATAATTGTGATCCTTACAAAAGTGCTTACATAGTTTTTATTTATCTTATTCGTTTTTATTTATTTATTTAGTCTAGTAAGTATTCTCTTTTTGCGCTTAAATTGTTAGACACTAGCAATAAGCTGGTTGAGGGTTGTGACAAGTGCACAAAAATATACTTTGAATATCACTTATTATGGTTTATTATTAAGTGTTTAGTTTCATATTTTATATTTTACTAGTACAGTGCCCACACTTTATGCGAGTTGAGCATATATTTTAGGTATTGATTTTGTAAATACTCCGGATCTTGTCGGTTTTATAGTCTAAATAAGATAATTAACATACTTACAGGTAATATTTATACCTCATTCGTTTTTCTCTCGGTACTCAAATAATATTTATAATTCACTATGCAAGAGATAATAGCCAGAGTCTGCATCTTGAAGCACAGTAAATATTTATTTTTTCTATGTGTGATTAGGGAACACAATTGTGACTGGTATTGTTAGTTTATGAGTTAATCTTTTACAGCAGTATTGCTCATGGGTATATTGTCCAAGTTAAATAGATCATAATAATAACACATTGTTCTTTCAACTTAGAGAAAATATTATGCTAATTACTTTACGATTTTATATGTTTTAAATTGATATATCTTCTGGTTGTTGGTTTGGGAAGTGAAACATTCAATTGAGTAATAAAATGAATCAAATAACAAATATAGTGACATGATACAAGAGAGTTTCTCGACGCTTTGCTGCCCTTTTTCTATTGATAATCCTCAATTATTTTTACCATTTTATTTTCATTTGCCTATTAAAACTTTTTTCTTTAATTAAGTTATCGTTAACATTTCCATTAAGTGAATTAATTCCTTCGTAATCATTTCTTTGAGGAATCGACACTCCAACTATACTGCGATACTGACAATTACTTTTTAAGGCGTAATCAGTGGGTTAGGTAAAAAAAATCCTGAATCTCGATTGGGATTTGAGACGAAAAATTTCCAATTAAAAATTTTAATCGGGATTCGAGATAGATTCAGGAACCCAAATCATTTAGAGCGATTTTTCATTTTCATATAAAGAGGCGGACAATTTTTTAAAAATCCATTGCCATCCTTAGCTGAGATAATGTTCTATAAACGTGTTCTTCATTTTCTTGCCTATCCATTGTGTGTTCCATGGAGTAATGCTTTTGGATCAAATCAGTGATGTTAAATTTGGAATCTTTTTTACTGAACTTACTGGTTTCTCCAGCTTAAAGTGAAATTTTATACATAGCTGGTTGATAAAGCCTTTTCCCAGTTCAACTTAAAAAATGATCTATACAATTGTAATTTATTCTATAAAATTGTAGGAAACTCTTGTACTACCTTTTAAAATTATAAGTTTAGATAGCTATCCAAGAACCTTATTTGATATTTGTCAAAGTTTGAGCAACTGCATGAAAACGGAAAGGTTAGTAAGTCAAACTCGAGATTGGATATCCTATCATTTTTGACATATTTGAAACCTATCTTAAGCTAATTTTTAATATTTGATATTTATCTATAATTGAAAAAATTCACGGTCAATAAAAAAAATCAGAAATACGTTAATGGATGTCAAATACCTGATTATCGATATTTAAAAAATAAAAAATTAATTAATTAATTAATTATTTGAAAAATTAAACTTTATTGCTGTTGTTTTTAGTATAATATTTATTTAATCTCTTTTAGTAATCGACCTGAATCAATTTTTCCAGATATCTATTTCTAAACCGAAACCTAATCACTATCCATTAAACTTTGGATGTCAGGTAGTTTTTTCGGTCGAATAATACCGAATATCCAAAATAACCGATCATATAACAATCTCCATGGTAATTTAACTTTATTAAAGGTCATTCCTTACAACAATATCCTCTCAACATTGACAGTTTTGAATTTCCACATCATGATGTCTCTCTCATATTCTCAACGTTGAACCCAATGGACAAGGCTATTGCTATAAGCAGGTACACCTGAATTTACTGCCAGTGACTGGTAGAATTAGCAAATGCAGATACAATGGGGCTTGTCACCACATGCTTCCCATTGACTTCATACCAAATTAAATACCCATAATTGCCAAGGAAGCTCCCTTTGGGACTAACAGCATTTCCCAGATTGATGTTCACTGTCAAACTGAACTCAGCTTTGCTATATTTCCCTGCAAAGGATACTGTTGCTGGTTTCACAGCCACTGTCATACCAGCTGGAGCCTTCACCGTCGCAGTATAAACTGTACTGGTATCAGCTACATTTGTCAATACCCTCTTAAAGGTGAAGCTTGCAGTGTTGGTGTTGTTCAATATGATGATAAATGATGGATAATTGAGATCCAGATTGGCATATTGACATGTAAAATCTGATGTCCTTGTGAGAACTTTAATCTGTTGATTTGTGTAGTTCACTGCACACAAGTAGTTGATATAGTCCTGGACCTCAATATCATACACAAGCCCTGGATCCATGGCCTTATTAGGGTTTATATGTCCTGAACCAAAGTCTAGAGGGGTTCCGGGAACTCCAGTTGATACGTCAGTGATCGTGCTGTAAGCATTGTTGAGAACATCTGCAGTTGTCATCATTGCTGAGCGGATGGCAGCGGGACTCCAGTCACGGTGAGTGGCTTTAAGCAGTGCCGCTATGCCAGCTGCATGAGGGCATGACATTGATGTGCCTGATACGAGAGCATAATCAGTGAGTAGATAATCATTGTCACGGATAGGCTGCCAAGGACTGTTGGGAGCCCAGGCAGCCAAGATATCAACTCCTGGAGCAAATATATCAGGTTTTAGAGTCCAAGGTAATCGATAAGGCCCTCGTGATGAAAATTTTGCAACCTGTGGAGCTGGCTTGATGCCCAATTTTGTAATCTGGAACTTGATACTAACACTTGCATTCTTTGCATTGACTATGTACTTCTTCACTAACTCTCCATCTTTCAAGTTTACGGCCACAAAAGGCATATCGAAGTCATCAGGATAGAGATATTGTCTTGAGTCCGCACTGAAGATAGCTCCCGCAGCTCCATTTCTACGCACTTCCTCGAACTGCTGAGTTACTGTAACATTACCGCTATAGTCAAATGCACAAAAGACATACTTCCCTGCAACAACCTTAGGGTCTGTTGAGTTACCCTCACAAATTTCTTTGGATCTATTTCCATATCCAAAGTATATAGGTTCCCCAGATACATACAGATTCTCTGGGTAAACAGATTTTCCAGTAACAATTAGCTCTTCCTTGCCAAGGGTGACCTGAGCCGCATAATCTCTATCAATCGTTCCTGCACCAACTGTTGTAATCCAAGGAGCTCCATTGCGTATAGTGTATGGACCGGGTCCTGAATTTCCTGCTGAACAAGCAACAAAGATCCCTTTCTTCACCGCGGCAAAAGCTCCTATGGCTATTGGGTTCTTATCAAATGTTATCTCGGGAAATGCCAATGACAATGACATAATATCCACACCATCAGCTATAGCTTGATCCATGCCGGCCAGAACATCAGTTGCTGCTGAAGTAAGATTGCCATTGGAGAACAACACTTTGTACATTGCAATTCTAGCCATCGGTGCAACTCCAATTGCGGTTCCTTCCGCGTATCCAAAGTAATCAACACCTTGAACATGACTACCAGCTGTCGTAGATGATGTATGAGTTCCATGACCAAAAAAATCTCTTGGAGAATCATAATCATCTGTTGTTGATATGTTCAAGCCATACTGCCGGATCCCTTTGCTGAATGAGCGAGCACCTATCAGTTTCCTGTTACAGTTAGAAGTATTAAACTCAACACCAACTTCACATGTGCCGCGCCATCTCTCAGGCATGGGGGGCATGCCTGCATCATCGAAGCTCTTACTTTCTGGCCAAATTCCGGTATCAAGGATGCCAACAATAATGTCACTTCCAAAACCTGCAGCAGGCCATACCCCTGCATATTTCTTTAAGCCAAGAAATTGTGGGGTGCGGGTAGTGTGGAGCTGGCCAAATGATTCCAGGTATGTGGCATGATGACCTGGCATTTTCTGGAGTTGGTCAAATTGGTTCTGTGACAACACAGCACTGAAGCCATCAATGATATGGTTGTAGGTGTAGAGATGGGTTGGGGCAGCATCACCACCATCAAATGATGAGAGGGATGAAAGTGTGGACATGTACCAGTGATGGTGGTCGGAGAAGGCAGCTGGCATTGCCGACTTGTCCATGTGGATAATGTAAGTTTTACGATCTCCTGACATGGACAATGAGGTGGCATAGGATACACAGAAAAATAGAGAGAGGATCATGAACATGGAAGTGAAATTTGCCATGCTTGTTGTCACCAACTTGAGGTATTATGATATTTGAAGTCCTAAAAGAATCTTCTATATATAGACATCTTATGCATGGATAAATATGGAAACAGTAAAGCTGCATACATCAAGATCTTCCCCAAACCCTATTGGTAGCGGGAGTCTTATGCACTGAGTACGACCTTATGTATGAACAAGTCATTGTAAAGCCAGCTGTGGTGATGAAATCAACAACAATCATTGCAGATTTGACCTGGACTGTTCAATGAAAACAAGGGAAACTACATCTTGCCTCTCTATTAAACTCTTAAATTTGGGACCATGAAAGAAGCTTCACTACTAAGAATTAAATATTAAAACAACAAATGACTAGAGCCAAAGAGCAGGCCCCCCAAATTAGTTTGGGGAGTTGATGCTACTGTAAAGTTCTTATTTTATTTTATTTATTTGTTTGTTTATTTATTATCTCATGTAGCATAAGTATCTGGTAATAGAGTGAACTTCCAAATGCATTCATCATTAGGATAGGAACAAAGGAAATATTTGCTAAATTAGAATATGGGAATGATTGATTGTCTTCATACTACAAAAGGATCTTTTGAAGTCTATGAAGAAGAAATGGGAATAGATCCTTGATTGGCTGCTTGCTATTTGGCATCAAGACTGATTTTTTTTTTCTTTTTTATTTTATGACTCGGAAAGAATCCTAGAGGCCGTGCCTACAGCTGCAAGGGTTTGTATCCTGCAAATAATCTCTACTTGTAGCGGGAGTCTTGTACACTGGGTACGACCTTTACGACTCGGAAAGAAACATTCTGACTAGTTGCAATATCATGAAGTCTGTTAGTTAACTTCAAATTTCCAAAAATTTCAGTGAAGCATAAACCAAAAACATGTAATATGGCTAAGGTTAAAATTACTTTATACAAAGTAATAACTTCAGGCCATTGAAATCCTCTGCAATATGATCAATTTTGCTGAACAGTTAGCAAAGTATGCATACAAGCCAACTTGAGTCTAACTATGAGACCTATAGCTTCTAAATTATGAGGTGTAGAAATGGCAGCGGTGGTCATAGACCAGCCAATCAGTCAACATAGGCGGCTGGTTGAGACTCCAAAATTTGACCTAAAACTAATTTAAGACAACTCAGAGCTGCTCGTCAAAAATGAGTTGGGGTATCGCCATCATGTGATGAGAAGGATGAAAGGGTGGACATGTACTAGTGATGGATTGGGGAATTGGAGAAGGAAAGGGCGCTGATTTATTGAAATTTAAACAAATTTTAGTTGAACTTTGAACAAATTTTACATATGCTCAATTATTGATGAGCATTTACCGTAAAACGGTGGCTTTCGGTTATTGATTTTGGGTGTGTTCGATTATTTGGATTTTGAGAGTAATTTCTAATTTTAGCTGAACCATATAAATTAGGCCATTAATATGGTACAAACATGTAACTTTTAATATTAAATATGTAACTTAAATCATTAAACATGCAAACTCTACCAATAAATATGCAACTAATTTCATGTTTTGAAAAGTTTCATATTTATTGACAGAGTTTGCATGTTTAATGCTAAAAATTTCATATTTGAAATACCATTGGATACTATAGATGGACCCAATTAATTATTATGTATTAAATCCTTAGCCGAACAATTAACAAACTATGCATACATTTGCCAACTTGGGACAAGCTATGTGACCAAAAGGCAGCTTGTGCTGAAGGTGACTAGACAATGGTAGCAGATTCAGGGGGGATCAAAATTTAATTATCCTTGATTGATAATCTTTATTTTAGAGAGAATTCTATCTAAGATCCTTTTTTTTTTTTTATAATTATCCATTAAATCCTTAATTTTTTCATAATTAACATTAGGTCACTACTCTTTAGGGTTGACATAAAATCCCGAACCAAACAGTACAAGAATCGAGATGAAAAATCATTCCAAGTAAAAATTTTGGTAACAATTCGAGACATTTTTCATTCCGATTCAAAAAATCAGTCGGGATTCGAGATAATTTTTCATCTAGAATCACAATCAGGACAAGACAAGATTTGATGTCCTGATTATTATCTCTACTACTATTCTAACAATAACAGTACATAATGCAACATTGATCCTTTATTGAAAAATTTAGGAACCTAAAAGATAATTATGAAAATAATTATAGACCCATATGACATTTTTATTTTATTTTAAAGAGATAAATTAAAATTATCTCATTAACAATTCAAATTATCAGTAATTTATAGGACACGTTTAGTTGTCCTCGCTATGCCCTTAATGGCTCCGCCATTGTCCTCGCTCTCCCCTTAATGGCTCCGCCATTGAACAGACTATTGAAGTTCATGTAACCTTTTGATGTTTTAATTTTAATTATTCTAAACCCAAGTTTCAGAAAAACATGTGAGACGGGCTATACATGCATTTTCTTTATATCTTTCGTCTTAAGATGACCTAGCGTACGGAACTTCACACTGTGGGCTTTGCGAAGACAGCCTTACCCTTGTTTTTTACAAAGAGACCGTGGGCTTTGTAGAGGATTCAATATGTACACAACCCTACCCTTATTTTTTTTACAAAGAGACTGTTTCGATAACTCGAATCTGTAACCTCCATATCACAATGGAGTAACTTTATCTCTTTTGCCTTGTAGTAATAATATCATCGGAGTCATTAAAGAGCTCTATAATGGAACAATTTTTGCTCCCAAAAGATGTCAAACTGCGCATACCTGCTGCCCGAAACAAGGGCTAACGGCTTTTTTCTCGTACCTGGAGCAAGAAAACATTGCTTGGCCTCAAAGGAAGAGCGAACTGGGAGGAGATTGAGGCGAGCCAGTTTCGGCTAAAAAGCTTCGACTACAATATGACCTTGATGTACTTGACGAAGAAGCAAGATATCTACCATCCCCGCTGTAGAAACTTGGGTCACTCCTATGTGTTTTCCCTTTACTTCTTCTTGACCTCCCATCAGTTTCCTCATACTCTTCATCTTCCACAGCTTGTACAAACCCACTATGCATAGGGTCTGAACTCTCGTACAGAAGCCTCAGGACCTGTTTAATTGAAGGCCTAGCCTGACCTTCTCTTTGTGTGCACCTTCTCACAATAGCGACAACCATTTGAAGCTGTTCTAAGTCAAAGGAGTCCTTGATACAGGGATCCACTAGCTCAGATAGTCTAGATTCTGAGGCCATGTATACTTGCGCAGATTCTACCAAGTTCTTACCATCTTGAACTGCTCGTCTTGCAGTCACAATCTCCAACAGTAGCACTCCGTAGCTGTACACGTCACTTTTCTCAGTGAGCTCTTGAGTGACAACATATTCAGGATCCATATAACCTGAAAACCTCTAAATTTCAGATATCTTTGGCACCAAAAAGAATAATAGAGAACAGTTATTTTTTACTAACCTGGAGTTCCCAGTATATTGGTATTTACTGGTTCAAAGCAAATAGAACCATCTTTTGAAGCATGTGCAAGGCCAAAATCTGCAAGCTGGAAGAGAAAAGAAATTATTTTTAAGAATTTACGGATCTGCTGTGACCGTGAATGCACTGTAGCAGGAAAAGAGATCTTCGAAGTTTTAATATCCACTTGTTTCTTCTTCCTGAATTCCATATAGTTCAAATAGGAAAAAAATTAAAAAATCAAAGTCATGCGTTTCAAAGTTATAATTTCATCTGAGCTCTAAGGATAGAACCACACGAGTAGTGGTTTGTTAGAATTAGGAATATAATAATTAGATTGATTACTAGAATAATTAATATTTATATGTAATATTTTCTTTCCTAATTGGTTGTATTATCAAGGCTATATAAAGTCATCTCTTGTAAATACTTTCTTAAGCAAATATATAGAGTATTATACTCTATTTTTCTACATGGTATTGATCCTAGGACTTCTTTTCACCTTTTTTTGTTCTGGCATCACTGTTCCGACGTCACTGTTCACTATTCACGCGTCACTGTTCTAGCCTCACTGTTCACTATTCTGGCGTCATTGTTCCGGCATCCTCAGACTCATTGTGAGTCGATTGTCTCAATTCCATCGTCGGTTTCCTCCTTTGACGTGCCCATATCCCTGATTTTCCCAAAATACCCTTGAGACCCTAGATTTCCCACCACCACTTTTCGCAACTTTCTTTTTTCCTCTATTTTTCAGAGATCCCTCCTATGGCTGCCACTACTGCTAAGGTTGCTCAAGCTAACAGTCCTGCATTCCCTGACTCTTCCGAGCACCCATCTCAGCAAGTCACTTTATCTGACCGGCTTATGCAGCTTTCCTTCGATATCAGGTCTCTCAGCAATCTTCCTCCGCCTCAATTGCCCACACCAGTAATTCTGTGGCTTGCCTCACTCAGTCCTCTCCTCTAGGCCCTTGGGTCCTTGATTCCGGAGCCTCCGACCATATTTCTGGTAATCCATAACTTTTCTCCTCTTTAACAAGTTCAAATTCTCTCTCTATGGTTACCCTTGCTAATGGTTCTAAAACAGTTGCTAAGGGCATCAGGCGAACTTCTCCTGTTCCTTCCTTACCTTTGAAATTTGTTCTTTATGTACCGGGTTGTCCTTTTAATCTTATCTCTGTCAGTAAACTTACCCATGATCTTAACTGTTCGGTCACATTTTTTAATAATTCTGTTGTTGTGCAGGACCAGAGTACGAGACAGATGATTGGTATAAGACGTGAGTCACAAGGCCTCTATAATCTTTCGCGGCGGCTCCTTTCCGTTGCTTGCACTTATTCTGATTCAGCCACCGTCATCCATTGTTGTTTGGGTCACCTCAGTTTGTCCAAGCTCCAGAAGTTGGCTCCGCATCTATCTAATCTATCTTCTTTTAATTGTGAGTCGTGTCAACTTGGAAAACAAACTCGCACTCAGTTTCCCAAACGTGTCAATAATCGGGCTGCGTCTCTCTTTGAATTAGTTCATTCTGGGGTCCATGTCTTGTCAACTCTGTTTTGGGATTTCGATACTTTGTTACATGTATTGATGATCATTCTCGCAATACTTGGTTATTCTTACTTGGAGATCGTTCCGAGTTATTTTCGATTTTTAAAGCTTTTTTTTGCTGAGATTCACTCTCAATTTGGTATTCCTATCTGTATCTTGCATAGTAATAATGCTCGAAAATATTTTTCTGTCCCGTTTAAAGACTTCATGTCCTCTCTCGGCATTCTTCATAAGCCATCATGTGCTCGCACCCCTCAACAGAATGGTATAGCTGAACGTAAAAACCGATATCTCATTGACACAACTCGTACCCTATTACTCCATAATTATATGCCACTTCGTTTCTGGGGAGATTATGTTGTAATTGCTTGTTATTTAATCAATTGTATCCCTTCCTCTATTTTGCAGAATCAGGTTCCTCATTCCATTCTGTTTCCAACTCAACCCCCCATCATCTGCCACTTCGCATATTCGATTGTGTCTGTTTTGTCCATAACCTGACATCGGGTCAAAATAAACTTGGTTCTAAATCTACCAAATGTATCTTCTTAGGTTACTCTCGTCTCTAAAAAGGATACTGTTGTTATTTCTCCGATGATAACCGTTATATCGTTTCCGCTGACGTCACATTCTTTAAGTTATCTCCCATTTTCTCTCCCAATACACCGACCATCTCACCCCTCTCCCGAGGTCCTTCTCGTTCCCTTCTACAATCCTACACCAGAGGAAGTGCTCTCCCCTCGGCCTCTTCAAGTCTACCACCGTCGTCCTCATCCTCCACCTTTTGTCGGTCCCAACAACGTCATGGCTGACTCACAACCTGCGCCAGCTCCTCCCTATAATATACACTTGCATGTGCAATATAGTCCTATTGCATCCCACAAAGGTATTCGTTCCACTTGAAATCCACATCCTATTTACACATTTCTGAGTTATCATCGTTTATCTGCACTCTATTATGCTTTTGTTTCCACCTTGTCTTCTGTTTCTATTCCTAAAAAGCTCAGTGAGACACTATCACACCCAGGGTGGAAGCAGGCAATGGTTGATGAAATGGCCGCCTTACACTCTAGTGGCACTTGGGATTAGTTCCTTTACCGCCTGGCAAATCTGTAGTTGGCTACCGGTGGGTTTATACAGTGAAGGTTGGTCCGAATGGGCAAATTGATTGTCTTAAGACTCGTCTGGTTGCCAAGGGCTATACAAGAATATTTGGTTTGGACTATGGTGACACACCCTTTCTCCTGTGGCCAAGATTGCCTCTGTCCTTTTGTTCCTCTCTATGGCTGCTATGCGTCATTGGCCTCTTTATCAGCTCGACATCAAGAATGTCTTTCTCCATGGTAATTGATAAGTGCGGTTTATACCCACTTATTATGGCATTCTTAGCTTATTATTTTGTTATGTTTCGAGTCATTTAATGTATTTTTAGTTTCTTTCATGTCTTATTTGTAGGAAGCATTAAAACATCAATAATAGAGTAAGTATGAGTGTTTTGGGAATTTTCGGAAGCATTGGACGCGCACGGGAGCACAAAACGCGAGACGCGAGCACCAGTGGAAAAATTGCACTGGCGTCGTGGCGCCAATCACCAGGCGCCGCGGCGCCTCACAAGCTCCATACAAGTACTCGAGGGATTGGCGCCGCAGCGCCAATTGACCAGCGCCACGGCGCCTGCAAGCTTATGAGTTCCATACAAAAGGCCGAGACTTTGGCGCCGCGGCGCTGCGTACATACATACGTACCTGACACGTGTTCCAGAAAGTGATTTTTATGGTTTTTAAGATACCCAATGACACTAAGGCTCTATTATAAATACATTAGCTCGTCCACAACTCAAAGGAGGAGGCTAATACACAGCACAAAACACAGAAACACATATTTTTATAGATCCAAGGAGGAGGATTGAAGAGCAACAAGAGGAGACAAGGGCGGTGACATCCGAAGAGGAAGAGATTCAATTCGGGTTTTATCATCTTATTTCTTTCTTAGAACTCTAATGATTTCCATTAGATTCATGACCTTGTTCTTATTGTTTTTATCTATTGTCATGAACTAAACTCCTTAATTCTGGAGAATGATGTAACTGATGTTTGAACCTTGTATTGATTGTCAATTTTGTGATGAAGTTTTATTCAGTTTATTTATATTGTTTTGTGTTTAATGCTTCTTGATTGCTGGTCACAATTGAAGATGATGCATGTTTAGAATCTATCACTCGAGAGATGGGATTTTGAATAGATCTAGAGAATATAGCCTAGGATTTTATAGAGTTCGAGAGAATCTGTAGTCCTTTGAAGTTGTTAATATAGAATCACAAAGCGTAATGAGTTGTTAACTATTAGATTTTTATAGAGATATCGAAGTCTGTACTTGATGATATTTTCTCTCGGCACTCGAGAGAGGGAGTGGATATTTTAGGAGTCTTGACTTATAAACAATATAACTGAACAAAGATTAATTGACATGACAAATACATAGGTGACAGCTAGGTGAAATCGGGATCCACAATCTCTATCAAATTAGTTCCTCCTATTTTATTATTTTTATATTTTATTTATTTAAATAAATCTTTGTTAATTATCGTCTAAATAAAGTTAGGATTATCAATTGTAGTACTTAGTGCGAGTTAACGCAATCCCTGTAGGTTCGACACTCTAAACTCATTTATACTAAAACTTGACACCGTACACTTGCGGTACGATATAAAATATCACAACAGTAATCTTCAGGAAGAAGTCTATATGTAGCAACCACCTAGTTTTGTTGCTCAGGGGGAGTATGGATTGGTATGTCGGTTTCCTCGTTCTCTTTATGGTTTAAAACAGTCTCCTCGTGCTTGGTTTGGGAAGTTTAGTTCCGTGATTACAGGTTTTGGCATGATTCGTAGTGAAGCCGATCACTCTGTTTTCTACCGACATTCCAATGGCAAATGCATCTACCTGGTAGTTTATGTGGACGATATTGTCATCACTGGAAGTGATCAAAAATGTATTCGGGAGCTAAAAACACACTTATTTAATCATTTCCAGACTAAAGATTTGGGGTGACTCAAGTACTTTCTTGGTATAGAGGTAGCACAGTCCACCACTGGGGCAGCCATTTCCCAGAGAAAGTATGCATTGGATATTCTTCAGGAGACTGGTATGTTAGATTGTAGACTGGTGGATACACCTATGGATCCAAATGTTAAACTCCTACCAAAAGAAGGGGAGCCATTGGAGAATCCCGAGAATATAGGAAGCTAATCGGAGAACCATTGGATGATCCTGGGCAATACAAGAGACTTGTTGGGAAGCTGAACTATCTTACAATCACTCGACCAGATATTTCTTTTTTTGTTAGCATGGTTAGCCAGTTTCTACAAACTCCTTGTCAGAGTCATTGGGATGCTATTATATACGCATTCTTAGATATGTAAAAAGAGCATCAGGCCAAGGTCTACTATATGAAGATAAGAAACATACTCAGGTTATTGGTTATTCTGACGCAGATTGGGCAGGTTCTCCATCAGATAGACGCTCTACTACAAGTTATTGTGTTCTGATTGGAGGTAATCAAATATCTTGGAAGAGTAAGAAGCAAGTTGTTGTCGCCACATCTAGTGCAGAGGCAGAGTATAAGGCTGTGGCCTTAGCAACATGTGAGCTGATATGGTTGAAATAATTATTGCAATAATTAAAGTTTGGAGGAAGAGCACAAATGAAGCTAATTTGCGACAACCAGACAGCATTACATATCGCCTCTAATCCTGTGTTTCATGAAAGGACCAAACACATAGAAGTGGATTGTCACTTTATCAGAGACAAATTTTATCAGGATGTATTACTACTAGTTTTGTCAAATCAGAATGTCAATTAGCATATGTCCTTACTAAGTCACTTCGAGGTCCTCGCATTGATTTCATTTGCACCAAGCTTGGTGCATATAACATGTATGCTCCAGCTTGAGGGGGAGTGTTAGAATTAGGAGTATAATAATTAGATTGATTGCTAGAATAATTAGTATTTATGTGTAATATTTTCTTTCCTAATTGGTTGTATTCTCAAGGCTATATAAAGCCATCTCTGGTAAATACTTTCTTAAGCAAATATATACAGTATTCTACTCTATTTTTCTACATGGTTAAATGCAACTAGTGCCAAAAGGAGTTAATCTCGCACTACATAGGTCAACGAGCATTTTATCAGTAAAATACCTTGGCAACAAAATTCTCATCCAATAAAACGTTGCTGGACTTGATATCTCTATGGCATAAAGGCGGATCACAATAAACATGGAGGTACTCCTGCACATGAGAGAGTGAATGGGTAAGAGACGGCAAATCTGCAAGATAGTATTTCCAGTCATAGATTGAACCAATCAGAGCATACATGAGAAACCTGCATAATTCCAGAAATAAGAAATTTACCAAGGCATTAGCCACGTCGATGGCAATTTGGATTCTTGCCTGCCAGCTTAGAGGAGTTCTTCCAGGGGCTGCAAAAAAAATGGTATCAAATCTATTCAGAAAATGTGTAAAGGAGCTAAAGGGAAATCCAGAGAACAGTCAATTTGAATATTGAAACACACAATGAAGGTGATCCTTTAAGCTTCCATTCTCCATATACTCATACATGAGAAACCTGCCATGAAACAAGCAAGAGCATCTGATGTTGCTGCTACATGAGCTCAATCACAAATGCAGATACATGTATGCATAAATGAACTACCTCTCATGTTTTTCAACACAAAAGCCTCGTAGAGCTACTAGATGAAGATGATGCAATCTAGCAACAAGCTCTATTTCTCTGCAGAAATCACCGTCCCCTTGCTCTGAAACTTTGTCCATCCGCTTCACTGCTATAAGAGAGCCATCAGTAAACTGAGCTTTATAGACAGTACCAAAGCCCCCTTGTCCAATGATAGTATTAAAATTCTCAGTTGCCTTCTTTGTCTCCTTGTAGCTGAATCTGCGGAACATCAACGAAGGACCTGTACTTCATCAACACCCCAGCGAAATAAATGGTCAGTATATACCAGTATTTAGAAGATAACCATGGAACATAGCAGAAACAAACCTTCTTGAAATTTTCTTAAAGACCGAGGAAGAGGGAAGCGTTTCATAGAGGGATTATCTAAATTCTCAGGATCCTCTAGCTCTCTGCTTTTCCGACGGATAAGGATTATTAAGACCATCAACATCATGACAGCAACAGCTGTTACTGCAATGCCAATGCCAGGAATAAGTGTCAAGTGGTATGGATGGTGGTTTCCATTTTGAGGTACGCCAAACATGTGTTGGCTTGGCCTCGCAGCAACCAATGGACTTGGGGATGCCTCAGGTGCCAGCATAGGTGATGATGGTTCTGAAACTGTCATTTCCATGAACTTATTAGCCAAATGATTGAATACAAGAATAAAAAGATCATGAAACACATTAATTCAGGAAAAAAAAAAACAAAAAACAAAAATATCTACCATCCCTTGACAAACACAACTTTTAGGTAAAGGAAAATAAGTGACGATAAATAGTCTTCCTGTATATTTATTTAGAATAGCATCATGAAGATAATGTAGTTCTTTCGTGGCCTTCAAATTACTTTATTTATTTGTTTGTTTTGCTTATTAGAAACGATAAAGCCAATAGCAGATTCACAACAAGTTCTTATAAGAGTTTTTTTTCTCATATCCTCATACTTAATAGCCTTTAATGTGATGGCCGATAATATAAAACAACTGATTTTCTATAGATGATTGGCGGAGACCTCCTCAGAGAGAGTAAAAGACGATTTATGCAAGGATACCAAGCACCAGAAATAAAAAATTGACTCAGACAAGAACCTAAAATTAAAAGAAGGGAGACAAAAACATTTTGATGAAAACATGCATATCACATCATCAGAAATTAAAATTCCTCATTTTTCTTTCAAAATTATGCATACTTGGAGGAATGTTAAGCCCTTGAACTTGAAAAAAACAGCTTGCGATCTCAATGGCTGACACATTATCCAGTTGGCTCGCAAGTGCAGCAAAAGTTGCATCACGGCAAGTACTCAATGTCATGTTATTTTCTGCTCCTACCACGTGACGGAGGTATAAAATACCAGCATTTATACACTTCCTGCAATCAGTTTCCTTTGAAAGCGGTACTTTGCAATTTTCTGTGACATTTGCAAATTGTGGAGACTGCAGCATCTGTGTGACAGTTGTTCGACCCCTACAGTCATAGTTGACAGGAATTTTTGTCCCAAACCCACAAAAAGCTGTGGCGTTTGGTGGAACACCAGACAGTTCCATAGTTTGTGATATGGAATGGAGGCAAATATCAGATAAATACAAAGGAACCCCCAGGTTGCTTGTTGCATTTGCATAGCGAGCAATAGAAACTGCAACAAAAGCATTGATATAGCGGCAGCACTTTCCTCTGTCATTTCTATCAGAGCACATAGAGGCCACTATAGTGAAGTTTGATCCACTCAAATCTAAGGGGCAATCTGAAAAGGATTAAAAAGTATTAATCAATAGTGACATAGACAATTTTTAATAGTAAGTACCTAAGGATTACAATACGATAATGCTTTGGCCAGGCCCCAAGCCAATTCTCAGACAAAGTGCATATCATTCTCTTCTTGCTTAGGAGACAAAAAAAGGAACATTGATTCAGGCGAGAAAAATTCTATAAGCAAAAATTTGCTATGACAAGGAAAATTGGCATTCGGAAGGAATTTGATACAGCTTGAGATCAAATTGTGAGACATGTTAATGAGGCACGAGTAGATTATAGAAATTAAACCCAGTTATATCATATAATAACGTATGGATCCGAAAAATGACCAACCTGTGGTGGCATTCGTTCTTGATTGGCAAATGCAAATAGAGGGCCTCAAAATGAAGTATTAGTACTAATTTTCTCATATTTCTCAAGATATCTTGACAGAATCCAATTTCTATCAGAGTTCCTAGATACCTTGTTATTTCAAAATATCCATTGAATGCCATTAGTTTGAAGATTCTTTTTCAGAAACCAAACCATCACCAGATTTAAGAATTGCACTTTTGTTTGCATGTGCTAAACAAAAATTAATGAACTATCCATTAAGCTCCAGTCCAGTTGCAAATAGATATATTTCACTGGAAAGCATTGTCAGTAAAAATTTAGAACCCAATAATCCAAAACCATAGTTGTTTCCATTTCAACAAAACTAAAAAGTCCATAAAATCTTAATAAAATAAAAAGAAAAACTATTCAAACTAAAACCCATTTCCAAAATTTCACTTTGCCAGATAAATCACTAAAAAAATCATAAATTGGTTGAAAGAACACAAAACACATAAAAGAAAGATGTATCTTTTTTCTGTTATTTCAAGCAAATATCAAGAACCCAGATATGAATTGACCTGCCAATACTAAATGAAGTTGCATTCCAAGAAATGCAAGCAAACCCATCAGCAAAAAGGCCTGCCCTTCAACCTCCATGACCAAAACGAAGAAGAAGAAGAAAAAAAATGCCTTGCAGTCAAAAAGAGACGAGAGAGTAATGATTTAGTGAGTAAAGGAATATACCACGCGTGTGTTTAGTGTAAGAACAGAACAGAAGAGAACTTTCTTGTAACACACTAACACAGTTTTGAGGGGCCAGCAATGACAGAGAGAGACTAATGTGTATGTGTTTTGTTACTTGTGAATGAATGCTGCTGGTGACTGCAAGTTTTTCATAATATTTTAATATATATTTTTAATAATAATATATAATTAGAATTTAATTATATTTAAATTATTATTAAATAATTATCAATTATAATTAATATAAAATTCAGTACAAAACAAATCATCTAATCCAAATCAAACACTCACATAGACCCGGCCGGCGGTTCGGTTCCGGTTCGAAACCGAACCGGTTAAATTCGGTTCGGTTCCGGTTCCACACTTAAGTGGAACCGAAACCTTAAACCGAACCGGAACCGACCGGTTCGGTTCGGTTCCAATACTTTTTTTTTTTTGAAAATTAATTAAAATAAATGAGATTAATTTTATAAATAAAAAAATTTTATTACATTGAAGAGCTTGAGCTTAAATTTTTAAAAATTTAAGTTGCCTACGTATCCTCCAAGGGTGAGAGGAATCAAAGCTCATGTAGTTCCATTACAAGTTTAAGACATATCCCCTTTGTAAATTATAATTTTACAATTTTCAATCATCATTATCAGTTGATCATTCGGTTCCGGTTCCGCTTGCACTTGTTGCAGAAGCATTATCGAACAAATCTTCAAAATCATCGGGGGCATCTTCTTGTTGTCTCAGATCAGCTCGAGTCCAATTATCCACACAAGATGTTGCTTCTAGAGTGCTTGAATGTAATGAAGATCGCCTAGCTTCCAATATATTACCTCCCAAGCTGAAGGCTTGCTCAACTGCAACGGTGGAAATAGGTGCTGCCAAGATCTCTTTAGCAATAATAGATAAAACATGATATATATTTTGATGCTGGTTCCACCATTCAAGGATTTTAAAATTTTTACTGCATAAACTTTCATTAGAAAACTCAAAATTTGTAGATAAATAATTATCTAATTCAAGGTTATTAGTTGTCATATCCCTAGATTTTTTATTTTGTTGCAATAACCAACGATCCCCTGCGCTAAGTCTTGTTTGAATTACCGGTTCGCTACTACTAGATTGACCTAATGTTCCTAAGTTATATCTTACAATATAATCATTAAATAAAATAATTAAATCACTTCTTAATTTCGTCATTATGCTCGTAATATCAACATCATCTAATATTCCTAAATAGCCATAGTAAGCTTGTAAACCACCATTCAAACCTTCTAATTTAAATCTAGGATAAAAAACAGCAGCAATAAGATAAAATAAAGGAATTTCTCTAAAATAATTCAACCATTTTACCTTCATAGCAGTAATGGCTTCGAGCAAAACAATATCATTAGGGTCGTCACTGTCAACATGCTCATCGAGAGTGCCAACAATATTCAAACTCTCAAGAAGAAATAAATGTGCTGTAGGATAATAAACACCGCTAAAAACTAAAGTAGCATTGACCGGCGTAAACACACACGTATAACGCAAGCGCACGTATCGTTCAAGTAGTATAAAAATATCGATCCCACGAGGACTTAATTCCTACTGTTGTTATTAATTGTTGAATCTATTTATTTACAAATATCTAATTAAATGGAGATGAGAGAGATTGTTTGTTTGTTTGGTTGAATGTGGCTTTGCAAAATAAATAAATAAATAAAAAGACAAAAGAAAATACTAAGGAAAATAACAAACGACACAAAGATCTAGAGTTGTGATTTATTCCAATATCATTATAAAGATGAAGTGATTATTATATAGTTAGGAAATACAATGATTTATTAACCTGAGACACGAAATTATGCGAAAGCATCTGTCGATGGTCAGACACAAATACCCAGTATAACCCAATTGAACCATATTCCTATGTCAACCACATTATCTGGATTCATTAAGATTAAGTTCCAATTATGGCTACCCTCGCCCGACAGGTATATTCCTATCCTGTAAGGAAATCTATTAAAGGGTTATCTATCCTCAAGGAAGATCGTGGGCTATTGAGTCTAAGGTTTTAAACTTAAAATCTCTATGTCTAGTTCATTTTAAGTTTACCTAATCAATTTTATTAGTGATCGGTTAATAAAAAGCATTAAGATTAAGACTCAATAAATAAATCATTATATTACCCAAACTATAATCTAACCCTTATAAACCGGTGATATTGAAATTCATCACAACCCCAGATAACTATTTAGTTACAACACATAACTAGGGCTAATAACTGAAAAGTAAAAGACATAAAGTAAAAAGCTGAAAAATAAATTACAATAAAATAAAATGCTAAGGTAAAAATAATTACTTTTACTACTACTAATTTAGATATCTCCCATAAAATAATATATAAACTTGTGATAAATTAACCAACCGACCAGTCTGGCGGTATCCTGATTAAGTCAAATTAAGTCCAACCAGCCATTTAAGGCGGAAACAAAAATAAATTTACCACCGACCAGTCTGGCGGTATCCTGATGATTGTCAGGTTTAAACCAAATTAAAATTAAATTACCAACCGACCAATATAGCGGTATTCCTTATTAAGTCAATATTTTAAATAGTTAATATATTATTTTTAAGGGAGATTAATCTAAATAGTAACAGTAAAAGAATTACCTTTCACCCTAGCTGAGGAAATTATTTCAACATGGTGAATAGTAAAAACTGTAAAAAGTAAAAAGTAAAAATTAAATTACTATTATTACAAAAGTAATTAAAATAAATTACAAACTAAAAAAAATATAAAAATAAAATAAAAATAAAATATTTTTTAGAGAGAGAAACTCTCTCTTCATCAAAGAGATGAGAGAGAGAAAGGCACACCAAAATTCTGAAATTCGCGCAGTATTTATAGAAATATTTTTCACTGTTCCAGCGTCGCGACGCCAAGGAACTCAGCGTCGCGACGCTGGATCTGTCGACGTGGCACGCTGAGGAGACGACACGTCATCAAGGCGGCTGACTGTTCACGCGACACGTGTCAAGGCGGCTAATTCTCAATTATTGTGATGACGTCATCGATGACGTGGCGATGACATGGCGCTGACGTGGCGTAGGCGTGTGTTGCATTTGTCGGCACAATAGGATTGCGACACGTGGCGACACGTGTCAAGTTGTGATTGGATGAGGCTGACGTGGCATGTTGACTCGGTTGACCTGCTGACGTGGACGAAGATGTGGCATGACACGTGGCAAGGTTGACTCGTGACCGCTGACATGGCTGATGACGAGGCGACACGTGTCAAGTCTGAGTGTCGGCAGCATATGATGATGACACGTGGCACGGCGCATGTTAGCAGATGGGATGTGATGGTGACACGTGGCACGGCGCATTTTAGCAAAGTCAAAACTTCTCAAATTGTTGACCGTTGACCAGGCGCATGTTAGCAAATCGGCTCACGCTGGGCGTCGCGACGCGGAAGTTTTGCGGCGCGACGCGACGCGAAAAAGACTAAAATATCCCTGTTGACGCATTTTTTCTCCGGTTTTGCCCCAAATTGCCTCCAGTGCTGTCCAAACTTTATTTATCTGCAAAATAACATAAAAAACACATCAAAACGTTCACAAAACTCAAGAAACTATTCAAAATTAAGTTAAATGAGTGGGAAATAGTGATATAAATACCACTCATCACACCCCCAAACCTAACATTTTGCTAGTCCTCGAGCAAAATACAAAATAAAATAACATAACAAAATTTTAACTAAGCCACTTTCGTAGGGATCACGGTTGCATTTAGCATATGCAACAAGCCTTTAAACCCCTAGGTGTCCCTAGTGGACGAGTTGTAGTCTCGTGAGGGTTTACAGCAATGATACCCACAAACATTTTACAAAAGTAAAAAGGTATTTAAAACTAATGCACACAAAAGCAAAAAGACAAGCGAAAAGAGAATAAAGAAAATTAGTGACTAATCAGGTGAAAATTCTACTCCAAGTTACTAGTTGTTTTGTTTCTTTCTAAATTACCGAATAAGTAAATTCTCCGATTATTTTTACCATTCTCCATATACACAGCCAACAAAATATTAATCAACTCAATTTTTGCCCACAACAGTCATAAGTGCAGCTGATAAGAGAGTAATATTTTTGTCCTAAAGTTCTATCAGTTTTCACACCTTTTTGTAGCAATGGAATAATTTTCTGGTTTTTCTGTTTTTTCTTTGATTTTTTTTTATTTTATTTTTATACAATACCTTCCGTCTATGTAGCGAGCTTTGGGTCGGTGGTTCCCAAACCAGTTGGCTTTAGGGCACCAGGTGTTAAGACACCCCTACGAACTTAATTACTCAGACTTCAGATATATATATTTTTGCAGCATCTTTGATCCATGTAACGAGCGTTGGGCCAATGACTCCCAACCAGTTGGTTTTAGGGCACTAGGTGTTAAAACACCCTTACAGACTTAATAACTCGGATCTCAGACGTTTTTTTTTTTTTTTTTTTACTTCATCACTATTTAGAGATGCTTCCTTTAATTAAACTATAGCACTGAATATTACAAACTTTTCAATTTTAGCTCATGTCCGTATGTTTCCATGAAAGTTCATAATACCTGTCAACTGAACATATGAAGATCCATTTTAGTCAGTGTTAAGGAGAATTCACAAATTAAATAATTCAAAATGAAATAAACAAAAATTAACCTGTTTCGAAATAGGTTTGAGATACGTCTCAGGAGTGGAAATTCCTTACTCGGCTATCTTTTACCAATTCACCTTTTTAGTCAAAATAAAAACACAAAAATGCAAAATATTTTTGTAATTTTTGAAAAATTTTCAATTTTTTTTTTTTTTTTCGAAAAATTTGGACTAAAAATAAAAATAACAATACAAACTAAAAACAAGGTATTAATCAACTAATTCCCTCCCCCAAACCTAAATGAGACATTGTCCCCAATGTCTTAAACAGTAGAAGAAGAGTTTAGACGATAATACCTGACTAACTGAAATTCTACAGGAAATTAAAGGTTAAGATCCAGATTAACCGACGTCTCTTACCACGATCGTCCCCAGACCAATTTATCTTTGAAATGACAGGGTCAATTTGTGGTTCATAGGCTATGAGTTGGTCAATTAGATCTGGAGCAAGTCTGGCAGTGAAGAGGAGTTCTTTCATAGGTTTTGAAATGAATCCATTTCTCCGGGCATCATCAAGAAACACACAAAAAAAATCATAAAATCATCAACGTTAAGCAGACCAATTGGTTTCTGGTGTATGTTCAGGTTCGCCCAAGATAGTACAATAAAAATTTCCTCCAATGTACCCAAGCCTCCTGGCAAAGCAATAAAAGCATCAGCACGATTAATCATTTCTACCAAACGTTCAGACATACCTGATACGATTAGTTCCTCTCCGTTTGATGATCCAATAAGATTTGCCTCTGCCAAGGGTTTTGGGACGATTCCCAAAACATGACTGCCTCCTTCCTGTACGGCCTTTGAAACAATCCCCATAAGTCCAAGATTGCCTCCGCCATATATTAGGTGCATATTCCTTGCTGCTAAGACTCGACCCAATTCCTGTGCTGCTTCTATGTATTGTGGTTTAGTAACAGTACTACCGCAAAACACACAGATGTTTTCAACTCGTCTTCTTGAAGTGGTTTCCATTTTTTACTCTCGATGTCTTCAAAAGTGCAATGATGAGTTGAATGTATAGTATCTGAAAAGGGTGAATACAATAATAGCACAAGTATCTTCCAGAGGAAGCTGTTAGCTAAACAACAAAATGAATCGTGAAAGGTCAAAAAGTCTGGATCCTGTCTACGAAAATAAAGATAATTCCAAAAGAAAAGCGAATCAAAGCAATAATTAAGGCAACGGAATTGTGTATGCAATACGCCACTCGCGTAGTATAAATTCATTAGGATGTATCTTAAGATTTCATTCCTTATTCAGCCATCGCTAATGAATTGTTTCTCATCTTTGATTGCCAAACATAATTCTTTCTGTCTTAAAATGCTTTGCTTGTGCTTTTCCCTACAAAAATAACATACAAAATTAAAAAGTTCACACTATGTATACACAAAAGAGATTAGAAGATAATACATGGTCAGCTGAAATTTTATAGGAAAAATTACCATAAGGAAAAATTTATGTCCAATTTTACGTTTTTTACCCCGATCGATAATTGATCAATTTTTTTAGTGAAAATTTCGACAGAGTCACCTCTAAAAACTCAAAATTTCCCCAAATTCATCCTAAAAAAATTATCATCAATCAAATCCCAACTTTGGTATTTTTCAGAAAAATCCGACAGAGTCTCCCCTGAATTTTTGATTATCCAACACAACCTAAATCTATCAAATGCCACAAACACTCCAATTCAATTCTTCGCTCCACAACTACGAATCAAATTAATCCACAATCCAACACTTCTTAATTCAAAATTTCCATTCAACCAATTCACAATTCAATTTTTCAATTTACCCAATTACCAAATCAATTTTTTATCAAATCATTACCGTATTTTCAAATTCTGATTTTGGCAGTGGTACTCTCGGCAGTGAAGATTTGGTGGCTGTTACAGTGGTTCACGGTTTCTGGTGTGTTGGTTGTTGGACGGCAGTGATGGTCACGGCTTCTCTTGGTTCTCGGTTTGGGTTCTTGGCTGGTGTGGTGTGCGGTTCAGGCGAATGCGAAATGTTGCAGTCTCGGTTTGGTCGCAGGTGATGGCTTCTGGTTTGGTCGATGGAAGGCCGATTTGGTTCGTTGGCTCGCGGTTGAGTCACGGCAGGGGTGGCTCGCGATGGTTGCTCACAGTGTGGATCTCGGCTTGTGGTGGCTGGATTTTGGTTGGTGAAGACTCTTGCGGTTTCGGTGGTGGTGGAGATTTGAGAGAAAATGGTGAGATCTGGGTGGTTTCGGCTTGTGGCGAAGGTGATGGTCAACAATGGAGGTTTACGATGGGGGGTTGCTGTGGAGGTTCTCGGTTTTGTGCGTGGTGCGTCTTGGCTGGAGAAGGCTCGTTGAAGGCTCGGCGAAGGAAGTGTTTGGTGGCTCGCGGTGGTTTGTTCTTGTTGCGGTTGTGGTCAGTTTGGATCTCGGTTTGATGGTGGCTGATGGGTCTCTGGTTTCTGGTAGATCTCGACAATGGCTCTCGATATGGTGGGTCTTGGCTGGCTGGATCGTGCGTGGTGGGTGGTGGCTCTCGGTTTTGAGGTGATGGTTGGTGATTGGTTGAGGATGAAGAAGATGAAGAGTGAAAGGAGATGCTGCCAGTGCCCTACTTATGTCTCTGATTTCGAGTCAGCGTCGCGACGCCAAAAATTGCCTAGCGTCGCGACACTCGGTTATTTAGGGTTAGGGTTTTGACTCGGGATTTTTTTTTTTTTTTTTTTTTTTTTGGCAAAACCATGTCTTGCGACAGATAAATCCATAAGACTTCTTACTCGGCCGTCTTTCCTGGATCAATTTTGTATCTTCGTGATTTTGTCAATTTTTTATTTTGTGAAAATCCCGCTTGTACTGGCTTGCTTTGTCCTGATAAATTCCATTTTAATTTTTCCTGCAAAACTCACACATAAAATTAAAAAGTTCATACACACAAATAAATAAATAAATAAATTACAACAAATTGCATGGGTTGCCTCCTGCTAGCGCTAAATTTTTCGTCTTCAGCCAGACGTGACTGAAATTTATCTGTTAAGGAGGTTTCAGTGTCGTTTTGGATGTCCGATTAAAGACAATCCCGTGAGCGTTGCTTTTGAAGGGTCTCTTCCAACGGTAAAGTGGCAAAAAGAATTTTGTCTCATTCAGTGATCGTGCCACCTTTTTGATTCTTATTGTTCCAGTGGTTCCTGCAAAGAAAGAAAAAATCAGGAGGTCTCGTATGATGCTTGACTTGGAATGGAAATTCCATTCTGTCAAGCTTCTGGGTGGTTTCTTTGATCAGTACTCCCCAAAACAGCGATGTTTTTCCTGAATGCTCTGGATCTTTAATAAAGTCAGACATTTGCTCCTCCATTTGCTCTGCTTCTTGCTCCACCTTTTCTTCACAGATGTATTTGAAAATTTCTGCATTAAGTTTCATCTGTCATCTGTGAAATACATGTTTCAAAATTGTCAACCTGAAGATGAAAAGAAATGTTAGATTTTAGGTCTTCATCCTCTGATCTGTTGAAATGATTGGCTCAGGTAGATCTTCTTCAAACATTTGTGCAATGGAATCTCCAAGATCTTCATTTTGAGGATACAGAATTCCATCCTCAATTTTTGATGCAGTTGGCACAAATATTTCAGCTTCATCCTCGTCAGAATCTGAATAATAGAAATCAAATCGAGACTTTGTCGGTTCGGGTTCCTGAACTGATACCTCTGGTTGTTGATACTGCTCAGCCTCCTCCTCTGTTACGGTGTCATCGTGGATTTCTGGGTACTCGAAGGCTTCATCAGTGTCATCAGAAAATGGTTCTTGAGGTATGATGTTCTGGTTTTCTGTTAATTGTCTGATCTGATCTGTCATTCTCTGTATGGATTCTGCGTTACTCTGAATTTGTGCATCAAATCGAGCTTCTTGTTCTTTGAACATGTGAATTAATTGATCTTCCTCGGATGGTTCTGGTTCTTGATAAGGATCGAAGGAAAGATGGTGGATAAGATGGAAAATGTGGCTCTGTGAAATGTGATGGCTCATCATACCATGAAGGATTCTGATAGTTTGCCACCCTGAATTGTAGTTGTACTCGCAATAATCGCTGGGTGGTTACCATTACATATGTCACATCTCCACATTGAGTTCTGTTGAGCAAAAGTAGTATTACTTGGTTCTGGCATCCAGTGATAGTCATTGGGCTCCAAACAGGCCTCAGAAAACCGGACTGTTGCTCCCAGATTTGGGTGTGTCTTCTTGTAAAGTTCGTGATTTCTCAATTTCCCAGTAGTGTTCCATTTTTTTAATCACCTGAAAACAAAAGAAATAAAAATTACAGATAAAAATAAAGAAAATTAGATACAAGTAAATTAGATAGCTTCAAAATTAACAACTCAAGAAATATAAGTCCCCGGCAACGGCGCCAAAAACTTGACCGGCGTAAAACACACACGTATAACGCAAGCGCACGTATCGTTCAAGTAGTATAAAAATATCGATCCCACGAGGACTTAATTCCTACTGTTGTTATTAATTGTTGAATCTATTTATTTACAAATATCTAATTAAATGGAGATGAGAGAGATTGTTTGTTTGTGGGGTTGAAGTGGCTTTGCAAAATAAATAAATAAATAAAAAGACAAAGAAAATACTAAGGAAAATAACAAACGACACAAAGATCTAGGGTTGTGATTTATTCCAATATCATTATAAAGATGAAGTGATTATTATATAGTTAGGAAATACAATGATTTATTAACCTGGGACACGAAATTATGCGAAAGCATCTGTCGATGGTCAGACACAAATACCCAGTATAATCCAATTGAACCATATTCCTATGTCAACCACATTATCTGGATTCATTAAGATTAAGTTCCAATTATGGCTACCCTCGCCCGACAGGTATATTCCTATCCTGTAAGGAAATCTATTAAAGGGTTATCTATCCTCAAGGAAGATCGTGGGCTATTGAGTCTAAGGTTTTAAACTTAAAATCTCTATGTCTAGTTCATTTTAAGTTTACCTAATCAATTTATTAGTGATCGGTTAATAAAAAGCATTAAGATTAAGACTCAATAAATAAATCATTATATTACCCAAACTATAATCTAACCCTTATAAACCGGTGATATTGAAATTCATCACAACCCCAGATAACTATTTAGTTACAACACATAACTAGGGCTAATAACTGAAAAGTAAAAGACATAAAGTAAAAAGCTGAAAAATAAATTACAATAAAATAAAATGCTAAGGTAAAAGGAATTACTTTTACTACTACTAATTTAGATATCTCCCATAAAATAATATAAAAACTTGTGATAAATTAACCAACCGACCAGTCTGGCGGTATCCTGATTAAGTCAAATTAAGTCCAACCAGCCATTTAAGGCGGAACCAAAAATAAATTTACCAACCGACCAGTCTGGCGGTATCTTGATTAGTCAGGTTTAAACCAAATTAAAATTAAATTACCAACCGACCAATATAGCGGTATTCCTTATTAAGTCAATATTTAAATAGTTAATATATTATTTTTAAGGGAGATTAATCTAAATAGTAACAGTAAAAGAATTACCTTTCACCCTAGCTGAGGAAATTATTTCAACATGGTGAATAGTAAAAACTGTAAAAAGTAAAAAGTAAAAATTAAATTACTATTATTACAAAAGTAATTAAAATAAATTACAAACTAAAAAAAAATATAAAAATAAAATAAAATAAAATATTTTTAGAGAGAGAAACTCTCTCTTCATCAAAGAGATGAGAGAGAGAAAGGCACACCAAAATTCTGAAATTCGCGCAGTATTTATAGAAATATTTTTCACTGTTCCAGCGTCACGACGCCAAGGAACTCAGCGTCGCGACGCTGGATCTGTCGACGTGGCACGCTGAGGAGACGACACGTCATCAAGGCGGCTGACTGTTCACGCGACACGTGTCAAGGCGGCTAATTCTCAATTATTGTGATGACGTCATCGATGACGTGGCGATGACATGGCGCTGACGTGGCGTAGGCGTGTGTTGCATTTGTCGGCACAATAGGATTGCGACACGTGGCGACACGTGTCAAGTTGTGATTGGATGAGGCTGACGTGGCATGTTGACTCGGTTGACCTGCTGACGTGGACGAAGATGTGTGGCATGACACGTGGCAAGTTGACTCGTTGACCGCTGACATGGCTGATGACGAGGCGACACGTGTCAAGTCTGAGTGTCGGCAGCATATGATGATGACACGTGGCACGGCGCATGTTAGCAGATGGGAGTGATGGTGACACGTGGCACGGCGCATTTTAGCAAAGTCAAAACTTCTCAAATTGTTGACCGTTGACCAGGCGCATGTTAGCAAATTCGGCTCACGCTGGGCGTCGCGACGCGGAAGGTTTTGGCGCGCGCGACGCGAAAAAGACTAAAATATCCCTGTTGACGCATTTTTCTCCGGTTTTGCCCCAAATTGCCTCCAGTGCTGTCCAAACTTTATTTATCTGCAAAATAACAATAAAACACATCAAAACGTTCACAAAACTCAAGAAACTATTCAAAATATTAAGTTAAATGAGTGGGAAATAGTGATATAAATACCACTCATCAAGCATCATTAAAAACTCTTAAAATATCTAAAAAAATTTCACAAATATCCCATTGACTAGGATAAAGTGTGATATTTTGAACATGTTGAGAAAAAAAACTACATAATGCATCTTTGTATTGAAATGCTTGACATAAAAGAAAATAAGTAGAATTCCAACGTGTTTGAACATCTCTTGAAAATTTAATCGGTTTAATATCATTTATTTTACAAAACTTGGTCCATTCTCTCCTAACTTGAGAATATGACCAAATACAGTTAAGTGCCGTTTTAATTGGATCAAGGAAATGTGATAATAATTTTAGTCCGTCTTGCACACATATATTAAGGACATGACATGTACAACGAATATGAAAAAATCGACCCCCTAAATTTGGTTCACATAAGGATTTTAAATCATGAATGGATGCAGTATTTGTAGATGCATTATCAAATCCAATTATTAAAAAAATTTCTACTAAACCATATTCATCAAAAATTACCTTCATCATTCTATAAATATTATGTGCAGAATGTGGGTTATCAAAAACTCTAAATGCAATAAGTCTTTTTTGCATGGTAAATGATGTATCAATCCAATGACAAGTCACACCCATGTATGAGTGTGTTTGCCAATGGTCACTCCAAATATCAGAACATATAGAAATACGACATTTCATCTCTTTAAATATTTCATTTAAAATAATTTTACCATCTTTATATAATTTGAAAATATGACGTTTTGTTGTGTTTCGAGTCATTCTACATGCAGCAGAGTTTAAAGCATTATGCACATAATTAGTAAAATGAAGTTTTTCACCAAAGTTTAAAGAAAGATGTGTCATACAATTTAATTTCGCAAATTCTTCTCCATTTTTTGCATCAGAATATTTAAATAAATATACACTACTCGTACCTCTACTAGATGATGCGTACCTGCCCATTTGAGTTTGCGTTGTATCAATGTCAAGTTCAACCGGATGATGTTTTTCCATGTGCTTGATCATATTGCCATATCCGCCAGAAAATTTATAGATAACCCCACAATAATTGCAAATTGCTCGTTGTGAACCATCTTCTAGGCGTTCCAAATTAAAATGAATTTTGAAAATATCCGAGGACCGAGCCTTAACTTCTCTTCTCCGTGATTGTGCACTGACACTAGGGCCGCTCTGTTAGGTTGGCATATTTGACATTATGTTCTCAGATGAGCTTGCCATTTTTTTTTTTGAGAAATTAGGAAGAAAAATAAGAAAATTGAATAATTGCGATGCAAATGATAACAAATTAACAACTAAATGAATTGAGATTGAGAATAAGAATATAAGATTATAAGAGAATTGTATTGAAGTAAGATTGAGAATAAGAGAATTATAGAAAATGAGAGAGTTGAGAATTTGGTGTGATGAAATTATGAAAAATGAATCATATTTATAGAATTTTATAATTTTTTTGATACCAACAATGCCCCTAAATATAACTGTTTTATTACCGTTATTAGGGGTGCATTAGTAATTTATTATTTTAAATAATAAAAATAAAATTTTTTTTATTTGGGCAGGGAGCCAAACGGCTCCCTGCCCCGTTGGGGGTAGGGTTCCTGTTGGAACCCTACGGTTCCAACAGGAACCGTTCGGTTCCGATTGGAACCGCCGAACCGGTGGAACCGTACGGTTCCACCGAACCGGTCGCCTTCCGGTTCGATTCCGAAACCAGAACCGGAACCGGTTAGAACCGGAACCTTCCGGTTCCAACCGGTTCGGTTCCAGTTCGGTTCCAGTTCCGAACCGGAACCGTGTCCGGGTCTACACTCACAAGTCTTCCTAGTTGTGTGCTTATTATCTGTCTTGAGTTTCTAAAAACTAAAAACTAATTTCTGAAATTAGTGTGGTGACGTGCTGCACATTTGATGGCAGAATGGAGGACCCATTGCGTCACTTTATTGATTTATTGTAGATTCTATTTCTCTTTCTTGTTTGATGATTAGATTATTCAGTGATGTGAATGTTATCTAGGTTGGCAATAGCTCGGGCGGATTTATAATCTTGTGTTGACGGCTGATTTTGGTCTCAGGGTAATATTGGAATATCACTCCCGAGGAAATCCTCCTTCAATAGTGAATTTGTTTGGTTATGGGGGACCAAAGGCAAACTTAGCAGAAAAACAGATAAATACACCAATCAACAAGGAGATTTAACGTGGTTCGGTGGATTTGGATCCGACCTATGTCCACAGGCACAAACAAGATGATACTTTTATTATTCAAAATGCGCTTCTCAGACCGTTCTTTGTGTTTTACAAGTCAGAGCTTGGTGATTCTGATCTCAACTCTACCTTGCTCTCAACTTGTTCCTCTTATTCTCTCTTTTTGTTATTCCTCTTTTCCTTCACTCTACCCTCCTATTTATAATGGTGAAGAAATCATATTCCTATTTGTATAAGAATTTCCTAGTTGAAACTATTCTTTTTTCCCATAAGGATTCCTAGTCAAAACTATTCCCTTTTTCCATAAGGATTCCTAGCCAAAAACTACATTTACTTCCTTTATCATACTAGGACATTGACTTACTAGTTTACCCCATGAAAGTAGGATAACTTATTATCTTATCTCATATGGATAAAATGCCTTATTTTCCCGAACATGTCTTGCCCTATGCTCGGTCTTCATGTGGTCGGTCATAATAGTCTTTTGTACTGAGAATGCTGCTGTCGACCTGATAATTGCCCGGTCATCCGAACCAAAGTGGTCGGTTATCGGATCATCAAGTTCTCGGCCACTCACTCATGTGGTCGGGTCGGTATTAATGATCTTTACCAATGAGAAATTACCCTTTTGCCCTTGTCGTGCTGTCTTAAATACCATAGTGCCTAAAAATACCATCAACATCTGTCCCCTAGTTCTCGGTAACAACGAGTTTGCGAGTTGATGCCGGGAACTATAAAAAAGATGGTGTGCCGATGAATCCGTCGGTGGTCACTCCAGGAATCGCAGAGAAAAATGCCTTGGCTGCAAATCTGGTCCTTCCTGCCACCCTCATGTGCTCAGTCAACGAGGATCCCGATATCTACCCGTGGAGACAATGCTTTGCCCTTATGCTGACGACGACCGACTCGATGGGACGTAACCCGACCCCGAGCTGAAATGAACACTTGGCTCTGGGGGAAATGTTACGTCCCCAGACCAAAAGGACGGACTCGGTGGGACACGACCCGACCCCGAGCTGAGATGAGCACCTGGCCCTGGGGGGATGTTACGTCCCCAGACCAAAAGGACGGACTCGGTGGGACATGACCAGACCCCGAGCTGAGATGAACACTTGGCCCTGGGGGAATGTTACGTCCCCAGACCAAAAGGACAGACTCGGTGGGACATGACCCGACCCCGAGCTGAGATGAACACCTGGCCCTGGGGGAATGTTACGTCCCCAGACCAAAAAGACGGACTCGGTGGGACACGACCCGACCCCGAACTGAGATGAACACTTGGCCCTGGGGGGATGTTATGTCCCCAGACCAAAATGACGGACTCGGTGGGACATGACCTGACCCCGAGCTGAGATGAACACTTGGCCCTGGGGGAATGTTACGTCCCCAGACCAAAAGGACGGACTCGGTGGGACATGACCCGACCCCGAGCTGAGATGAACACCTGGCCTTGGGGGAATGTTACGTCCCCAGACCAAAAGGACGGACTCGGTGGGACGTAACCCGACCCCGAGCTGAGAGAAACCAAGTGACCTCGGCGGAACGAATCCAGCCCAGAGCCAATTAACCAAGTGGCCTCGACGGAACGAATCCAGCCCGAGCCTGATTAACCACGTGGTCTCGGCGGAACGAAATCCATCCCCGAGCCAGGTAATCTTTGGGACTTGCTCAGAAGGGAATTGAATCAACCTTGTGAAGCCCTACCGAATCTGGCACGGGCGTCGCCTTGCCAGACCAGTGAAAAACAAAATCAAAACTTTGAAAAATAAGACCAAAAAGGTGGGGGTGACTCGGCACTTGTCCCAAAAGAAAACTTTTTACAAATGTAAACAACAGCACGAATGCCTCAAAACAGCGTCCTGCCCGAGGCCTCCAAAACACAATTCTGAATCTTTCAATTCAGTGTCCCGGCGAACCAGGATTTGGATCAGAAGAGCGTTTGAATGGTAAGGGCACATCCTCTATACGTCGGGTCACTGTGGAGCCTCTGTATTGTACGAGGGCTCCTCCTTACCACGCTGGAGCAGGCACACGCTACAGGGGCGTAACGCATCCCCGTGCTGCGCCTCTCTTGGATCCAAATGATGAATGGATCAAAGAGTGTCCGGGATACTAAGGGTATATTCCTCCTTAGGTCCGGCATCACTAGAGTTAGCAATCGTCACGGGGGCATCATCATCCCCCGTGCTATGCTTTCCCACGGATCCATTACATCGGGTAAGTGATGATCAAAGAGTGTTCGACACATTAAGGGCATATTCCTCCTTATGTTCGGTAACACTGGAGTAAGCAATCGCCACAGGGGTATCATCCCTCCCCGTGCTATGCTTCTCACGGACCCTATGCATCGAGTATGTCCCTGAGGACCTCGAGCCAAGAGAGATACTTGGTTCTGGGGGAATGTTACGTCCCCAGTCCGAAGGGCTGACTCGGTGGGACGTACCCCGACCCCGAGCTGAAAAAGGCACTTGGACCTTGGGGAATGTTACGTCCCCAGTCCAGAGGGCTGACTCGGTGGGACGTACCCCGACCCCGAGCTGAGAAAGGCACTTGGACCTGGGGGAATGTTACGTCCCCAGTCCAGAGGGCTGACTCGGTGGGACGTACCCCGACCCCGAGCTAAAGAGACATTTGGTCCTGGGGGAATGTTCCGTCCCCAGGCCGATAAGCACGACTCGGTGGGACGTAACCCGACCCCGAGCTGAGAAGAAAGACTTGGCTCTGGGGGAATGTTACGTCCCCAGTCCAAAGAAGCCGACTCGGTGGGACGTAACCCGACCCCGAGCTGAAACAAACATCGATCTCGGCGGTACAAGAGCAGACCCGAGCCGGAAAGAGACATCGGTCTCGGCGGTACAAGAGCAGACCCGAGCCGGAAAGAAACATATGGCTTTTGTAGGGCGTCATGGTCGGCATTTTGAACCTTTTCGGGAATTTTGCTGATTTTATTTCTTATGTGAGGGGGGATTCCTCTTTGTCATCCCGGGCGTCTCCTGTACCTGTTTTGAGGCTTGCCCCCGCTTGGCCATCTCTTTCTTTAACCAAGATTTTACCTCGCTATTTGGGCCGCCATGTCGCCTTCTGCGCTCTTCTTCATGTCTGTTGCCACGGGTGCAGTGTTCCTCAAGTCCGGTATCTTCCCGCGCTCTTTCGTCATATTCTTTCCCTCTTCTCCTGGTGTTGTGAGGGCTATCATAGGAGGAGTCTGGTGACGATTTGTCATCCTCTTCCTCCCACATGTCCTCAGTTTGGGAATCTTTCTGAACCACCACAGATCTTCCCCGTAGGGGCCCCTCCTCCGGGGTCTGTCGTCCTCGCTTGTATCAATAATTCTTTTTCCCTATGCTATTTCGTTCCTTCGTCGGCTAGTCCCGGTCTCGAATTTCCCGTCGTGCGTTCCTTCTATCTTTTCCAACCGGTCTACTATGGTTTTTAGCAGGGTTTGATTTTCCTCCATTTCTTTCCTTAGGTTCTCCTCGATCTTCTCCATCCAATCTGCGGCCGAGTTCCCTGATGATTGGTGGTTTCCGCCTTCCGCCATTGTCTCACTACGCGAGTTGCTTTTTGTTAGTTCCCCACAGACGGCGCCAACTGTTGACGGCTGATTTTGGTCTCAGGGTAATATTGGAATATCACTCCCGAGGAAATCCTCCTTCAATAGTGAATTTGTTTGGTTATGGGGGACCAAAGGCAAACTTAGCAGAAAAATAGATAAATACACCAATCAACAAGGAGATTTAACGTGGTTCGGTGGATTTGGATCCGACCTACGTCCACGGGCACAAACAAGATGATACTTTTATTATTCAAAATGCGCTTCTCAGACCGTTCTTTGTGTTTTACAAGTCAGAGCTTGGTGATTCTGATCTCAACTCTACCTTGCTCTCAACTTGTTCCTCTTATTCTCTCTTTTTTGTTGTTCCTCTTTTCCTTCACTCTACCCTCCTATTTATAATGGTGAAGAAATCATATTCCTATTTGTACAAGAATTTCCTAGTTGAAACTATTCTTTTTTCCATAAGGATTCCTAGTCAAAACTATTCCCTTTTTCCATAAGGATTCCTAGCCAAAAACTACATTTACTTCCTTTATCATACTAGGACATTGACTTACTAGTTTACCCTATGAAAGTAGGATAACTTATTATCTTATCTCATATGGATAGAATGCCTTATTTTCCCGAACATGTCTTGCCCTATGCTCGGTCTTCATGTGGTCGGTCATAATAGTCTTTTGTACTGAGAATGCTGCTGTCGACCTGATAATTGCCCGGTCATCCGAACCAAAGTGGTCGGTTATCGGATCATAAAGTTCTCGGCCACTCACTCATGTGGTCGGGTCGGTATTAATGATCTTGACCAATGAGAAATTACCCTTTTGCCCCTGTCGTGCTGTCTTAAATACCATAGTGCCTAAAAACACCATCAACATCTTGATTTGGCCGGATTATGTAATCAGATTAAAAAAATCTCAAAATTTTCAGATTTTTCGCGATCTCGAATCTCAATTTTTCATGAATTTGCTATTAAAAAAATCGTCTTGAATTTTTATTAAATTATTTTTATTATGATGAAAAATCGTCATGAATCTTGTATAAAAAAAAATATGAGATCTCTTATCTTAATTAGATGAGTCAAGACGCATCATGACATCAGATTTGTAATAATCGATACAAAAATCATCCCTAATCCAATATCCGATTTTTTTTAAACTGGACAAAAAATCATTTTAAATCTCATATCGAACAATATTTGAGATCTATTAAGCAATAAGTCGAGATGCATCAAAAATTATGGATAGTTTTAATCAGGATAAAAAAAATTATCTCGAATCTCTACCAAATTTTTTAATCGGAATAATTTCCCTTAGAATCCCGTCTCGGGATTGAGGATTTTGAAACACTTTGCTTCTAGTAAAGAATGAACCGGTTCTTTAAATTTATGAAATAAAGATGATAATCGACAATGGTAAAGGCTTTTTGGCTTGAGTGATTTGCTTCATCTCAAGTTCAAGGTTCGAAAAATTATCCCGAACCTTGAAGAAAATTTTTGATCGGGATTCAATATAATTTTTCCTCTGAAATAAAAAAAAAATTTGATTTAGAATTTGGGATAAAAAAATCATATAGAATTATGATCGTTATTTGGGATTTCGAACTATTCGGTCCGAGATTCGGAATAACTTTTCATCTTGATTCAAAAAATCGTTCGGGATTTGGTACAGGTCTAGATCCAGTCGGACGAGATATCCAAATTACCATCCCTAGTGCCAACATGTAAAAAAAAATTTCGGGATTTTTTATTATGTATATTTTTAAAATAAAACTGAATATGAGTGGTAGTTTTTTTTTTTTTTTTTTTTTCGATTTTCAAACAACCTTTCTTAATGGTGCAGCTGTTGTAAATATGAATTTTAAATAAGTTTTAATTTGATTAAAAAAAAAAGTTACAAATTTATTTTGAATGTAAAGTATTGTTACAAAAATCAGCATTTATTAACCTTCTCCCATATTAGAAAGTTAAAACATTAATTTAATATTTATAAGGTGTTATATTATAAATTGGGTTTGAGCCTCAAGGGTTATCCACTTTTGTGTAAGGGTGAAAAATTACGCTAATGATGGTTCATCACACACAAGCGTGCGTAGCCGGTCGGTCAATTTGGGTCGGGTGTGGGTGTTATATATAATTTTTGGAAAAATTCATTTAAAAATTAATAGATTTTTTTTGAAACGAAACATTTTCAGTTTAAATTTTTTTGAAAGTTGCGAATTTTTTAACAATTCAAATCTGTCACTATTTTTTTTAATTATAATTAATGTTATTTAATTAATTGGGTTATTAATTGTATTCAAAAAACGGCATAAAAATTTCCTATATCAATGAGTGTTTTCTCTTCCCAAAAAACAGAGAGAGAGATAACTCAACACATCCTCTCATGTCCTATGTTGTCTGTCTTTTGCCTAAAAAAACATATTTTCCGTGCGAGTTGTTTTCCGAACTTTTTAGGTGCAATTTCTGATCAGTTTTGTGCAAAGCTAGTTGAAACAGAATCTTGTTGTGGGCTGTTTTATCTGGGGCAAAATCGCGAATCGTCTTAAAGAAAGTGACCCGATTCACAGCTCAGTCTTACGGTATCATTATCCTAATCTATTTACTTCATTACTGTTCTTACAACATGTCTAATATTTCTGTCATGCCTTCTAAATTGGTTGTTGCTAATGCCGATTTAAACAAACCTTTCTATTTTATGGGCTTTCACTTTAAAAGATAGAGATTTAAAATGTTGTTTTTCTTGACCAAAAAAAAATTAGCTTTTGTAAGCACCTCGTAAAAACCTGTTTTACCTGATGACCCTACTATTGTCCAAATTAGGGAACAAGAAACTTGGATAGAAAATGATTTTTTGTGTAAATGTTTATACTTAATGGGTTGTTTGATGATTTATATGACATTATAGTACTTATGAAACTGCAAAAGATATTTGGGATGTCTTTCAGAAAAAAATATTATACTGATAAGGTTGGGTCTAAAAAGTATGTTGTTAGTCGTTATCTGAGATTTCAGATGACGGATGACAAGTCTGTAGAAATACAGTCACGTGAATTACAAAAAATTACTCACGAAATTGTGTCTAAAGGTAATTTCTTTAGATAAACAGTTTCAAGTAGCTCTAATAATTGATAAATTATCACCTTTCTGAAAAGACTTTAAGGGTACTCTTAGGCACAAGACAAAAGAATTTTCTTTAGAGAGTCTAATAACTCGCCTTAGAATAGAAGAAGAAGTCTGCAAACAAGACCAAAAAGATGAAATCTTAGTTGTCTCAAACAATAAGAAACCTACCCCATAGTACTGAAACCAAAAGGCAAAAATATGAAGAAAAAGAACCAAAACCACAACCACCAAAACAGAAACAACCAAAACAGAAACAATCAGAACCGACATCAACCTCCCTCAAGAAATGATACAAGACAGTTATAATGCTACAACTGTGGTAAACCAGGGCATCTTGCCCGGACCTTCCGGAATAAGAATCGTCTTACTCCGCAAGCGAATCTCACCGAAAACCAACTTGTTTGCAATAATCTCTTAGATCAACCTAGTTTGTGGATCCGAGGGTTGGTGGGTGGACATTGACGTTTCCCATCATGTCTACTATGATCATGTTTTGTTCAAGTCTTATACTGAAGCTGATGATAAGAAAGTATTGTTGGGAGACTCTCTGTTAAGGCCCATGATGCAGCTCAGGATGCACAAGGACGGACCACTATAGTGCATGTTCCAGAGGGTCCAATCACAAGGTCTCGAGCTAAGAAGATCCAAGAAGTAATTCATGGATTAGTTCAAAGGACCATATCTGACTATTCACAAGTCCAAGTGTGAGCCTCTACTACATTGAATATAAGCTTGAAGCCAGACGATCCTATGGTGGTGACCCTTATTCCGGCCATGGAGCACCAATATATTTAGGCCTACTTTAGCATATTTATTTGTTAGTTATTGTTATTTTATTTGGGCTTGACATTTATTTTAATTCGGGCCTTTTATTTGTATTGGCGTATTACTTAGGGTTTATTGTTATGTTTGGGAATTAGGTTAAGTATACATGGGTATGCATGTGGGTTAGCCTAGGTTAGTTTGTATGATACACGTCTAGTGGCGTGTGGGTAGCTTTGTCTTTTCATATTGTTTTGGGATTAGTTTTTTTAGTTAAAAGCCTTCTTATAAAAGGCTAATTTTGTCTATTTTTTTTAACAACCTATCTTTTAATAACAAAAATCATTAATTTCGTGAGACTTGAGTGACCCTCAACTTGTCCTCATTGCATTTGGCTTATCAAAGGCTTGTTAACCCTTTGTGGCGCCCTCTTAGCACTATAGGTTTCTACTACTAATTCTTTAGAGGTTTCGAGTTTGTCTACGAATTGAATTGGCTTTATTGGGAACGATCTCAATCTCGTAAGGGTTGTTTAGCTTGTTCCAGACAGGTTTTCATCACTCTCACACTACTATTGTTGCTGGTATGGGTGATGTGGAAGTAAAGTTTACTTCTGGAAAGACTGATTCCCAAGGATGTTATGCATACTACAGAAATCATGAAGAATTTAGTCTCATAATATCTTCTTAATAAAACTGGATTTTGATAAGGGGAAAATATATCAATATTTACCGCCCCTTTTACTTAATATTTTGTATAGTTTTTCGAGTTTTGTGAATATTTTGGTGTGTTTTGTGTTATTTTGTAGGTAAATAAAATATCAGGACTTGCTGGAATCAAATCGGGGATAAAACAATAAAAAAATGAAAGAAAATGACGTGCCTCAATTATTCAGTCTGTTGACACACGTCATCACCACATCATCACGTGCGTCATCATCATGTCATCATGACATCAGCCAATAATTCAATCTGCCGACACGCGTCATCACTTGTGTCATCATGACGTCAGCATCGCGACACCAACCCTCAACGCTTCGCGATTCTGAGCCAATAATGGAGTCTACCGACAGCCGCCAATTCCTGTAGCACGCGTTGTAACACGCAAGCTCTACGCGTCGCGACGCGCATAGATTTTAGAGCCTATAAATAGAGGCTGATTTCATTTGAATTCTTCATACTTTCTTCTGGGAAATTTCCTTAGAATTCTAAGAAGAGAGTATCTTGTTTGTTTAATTTTAGTTTTCTTGTATTTAAATTTTATTTTAAGTAATAAATCTTTCTTTGTTTTATTTAAAAGTATGAGTAGGTAACTTCTTTCTGTTGGGGTGAAGGTGAAACTTTTATTATAATAATTTAGATTAATCTCCCTTATTTTATAATATATAAATCATCTTAAAACCTGACTTAATTGGATACCGCTTTTATGGTCGGTTGGACTTAATTAAATTAATTTTAACCTAACTTAATTGGATACCGCTTTTATGGTCGGTTGGAATTCATCAAAATCTGACTTAATCAGGATACCACATATATGGTCGGTTGGTAATGTAACGCAAATTTATATATTATAATAATGGAGATTTCTAGATTTGAAATAATAAAAATGGATCCCCAAACCCCAGTATTTTATTTCATTGTTGTAATTTTTACCTTTTTAGTTTTCAAATTTATTTTATAATATTTTATTTATTTATGTCTTTAGTAATCCTAAATATGTGTCGTAACTAAATACATTATCTAGGGTTGTGATGAATTCCAATACCATAGGCTTATAAGTTGGTTATTTTGTGTCTAGTGTAATTTATAGGTTTATTTATTGAGTCTTAATCTTAATGCTTCTTATTAACTGGCCACTAATAAGATTGATTTGGTAAACTTAAAATGAACTTGACAAAGGGATTTTAGGTTTAAGCATTAGACTCAATAGCCCACGATCTCACATTCACTCTAGAGATTTCCTTCCAGGATAGAGATATACCTATCGGGCGTGGGTAGCCATAATTGGAACTTAATCTTAATGAATTCAGAGTTTCTTGGTTAACATAGACATATAGTTAATTAGGTTACTTTGGGTGTTTACATCTGACCATCGACAGAGGCTTTTGCATATTTTCGTGTTTCAAGTTAATAAACCGACATATTACACAAATATAAGATAATCACTTCATCTTTAAAAGAATATTGGAAGGATTCACAACCCTAGATAGTTTCATAATATTGATTACTTTTTAGAATTTACTTTCACATTGTTTTAATTACTTGTCTTTAGTTAAAATCATCAACCAAACAATAATTAAATCAATTAGATACGTGTAGAAATTTAGCTTCATAAATTAATAGCTTAGGTATTAAGTCCTCATGGGATCGATACATTTTATACTACTTGAACGATACGTGTGCTTGTGTTACGTGTGTGTTTACCACCGATCAAGTTTTTGGCGCCATTATCGGGGATTTATTTATCTTTTACTATTAATTTTGGGGTTAGATACTTTACTTGTGTCTAATTTTTTTTTTACTTATTATTTTTGTTTTCTTGTGTTTCAGGTTCTCAGACACTACATGAGAATAAACAGAAGCTTTGAAATCCGTCTGCTTGACCCAGAAATTGAAAGAACTATCAGACAATTGAGAAGAGAAAGGCGAGAAGATCAAGAAGCACTGATCAACATGAACAATCAAGAACCTGAACCATTGAAAGTTTCACCACCAATTCCCATTCGAGACAGAACAATTCTGGTGGTTCACGGCTTCATATCATGCATTGTACTTCCACCCTTACCAACAAATGCATGTGACATCAAAACATGCATTCAGATGATACAACAATCAGTTCAGTTTGTGGGATGTGCAACTGAAGATCATAATGCCCACATCAGCAACTTTCTGGAAGTTTGTGGCACATTCAATTACAACCGAGCAGTAGAAGAAGCAATGTGTCTGCATGTGTTCCCATACTCTTTGAAAGACAGAGCTAAGGCTTAGCTCTATTCACTACCAGCAGGTTCCATCACAATTTGGAACACTCTTGCCACCAAATTCCTTGCAAAATACTTTCCCTCAGCCAAAACATCAAAATTGAGAAATGACATCACATCCTTTGTGCAACATGACTCAGAATACCTTTGCGAAGCTTGGGAAAGATACAAAGAATTACTCCGAAAATGTCTTCACCATGAGATTGCAAAGTGTCTACAAGTCCAAACCTTCTACAGTGGACTTTCTGGACTAATGAGAACCACAATAGATGCTACTGCTGGAGGAGCATTAATGGCAAAATGAGAAGATCGAGCCTGTGACTTAATTGAAGAAATGGCTAACAATAATTCTTTGTGGCCAACAGAAAGGACCATGAAGTAGGAGCCAAAATAGCAATGAATGCCAAGCTGGATCAGATATGTAAAAGTCTGGAAACTCTTAGCATGCAGGTTAATGCTGGATCCACAAGTTCACCATATGGAGGAGCACCAGAGTCAAAATCTTACAACCAACATGATGAGACTATGAACTATGTCAGCAATTTCAATAGACATGGAAACAATTCATATTCAAATACCTACAATCTAGGTTGGATGAATCATCCCAATTTTACATAGAGCAACACTTCAGGGCAAAGGAACTGATAAGTGCATGAAAATGTACTTTTAACATCACTAATTCGGCTTGATTATCATGTATTTAATCTTAATTATAGTTTATTTTGTGTCTTATTATTATGGAGTAATGGAACATGAAGATTGGAGCAATTACACATGTTTCGAGACCTTACGGATGCATCAGAAGCACACAGGAAGAGCTGAATTGCAGAATCGGAGAAACCAGAAAACCGGCCACGCATCGTGATGCGCAAAGGTCACGCGTCGCGACATGAAAGCGTATTCCAAGGTTTTTTATTTAGTTCATTTTTACGCAAATAAGGCCTCCAAGATTTCTCTATATAAATCCAAGCTCATCCAAAACCCGAGGAGGAGAGAAAATAAGAGAAAAAGAGGGAAGAAACACACAACAAAGAGCCATAAATACAAATTTGAGATTGAAGAACGAAGAAACTTCATACGAGACAGGATGCTGCTGCAATCTCTTCAGGCTATGTCTCTTTCTTCCATGGAGAACTAATCTCATAGGCAAAGCTAAGGATGAACTCTTGTATTTGATTTCTTATATTCATGTTGTTGATTCTTATAAACTCTTAAACATTAATACAATTGATGTTTGTTATTCTTTATTATCTTTTGATTATATGAATCTAGAAACTATTTTTATCAAACTTGCATATAGATCCAGTCATGCTTCTTCTATGTGTGATTTGTGAACCCAATTGTGACCGGTAAAGTTATTTTATGATTTGGTCTTCTGCTGCAGTATTACCTGAGGGTATATTGTCGATGTTAAATAAGTCGTAACGATGAATTTGTGTGTTGTTAATATAGAGAAAATAAATTATCAATTACCTTAGAATTGAATATTTTCCGATTATTGGTTTGGGATGTGAAACCTTTTATTGAGTAATAACATGAATCAATGACTGGATATAGGAATTTGATACAAGAGGGATTCCCGATGCTTTGCTGCCATTCTCTATTGATATCTTTTACGTTTTTCTATTAATATCTACTTTAAATTATCAATTCAATATTTCTATTTAATTAAGTTACTGCTAAACATTTTTGTTTAAGTAAATCAGTTCTTTATAACCATCTCTCTGAGGAATCGACACCCCAACTATACTGTGATAGCCGCAAGTACTTTTTGGGCGTAATCAAAATTTGGCGCCGTTGCCGGGTAGACGGTTTACAAGCAAAATGAGCAGGTTTGCTTGGTCAACAACAAAAGCGGTAACTTCGTTCCATCTTTTTTTTATTGACTTATTTATTTTATTTTATTTCAATTTGAGTTTTAATTTTGTTTTGATTATTAGTTTGTTTTTTTAATTATTTATTTTTAATTTATTAATTTTATTTCAGTTTTAACTTAGCACTAGCAGGAAGGCAACCCATGCAATTTGTGTATATATTGAGATTTTGTGTGTTTTATTTTTGTAGGAAAAGTCACAAAAAGGATGGAAGACGTTCTCGCAAAACTTCACAAGCATTTTCCTTCTCTCCCTCAAAACTCTCTGATGAAAGTCTACAAAGTACACATTGAAAGAATGAGGCTTCTGATGATCTAAGGTATTCCTAGTGATATTCGTTGGCTAATTGAAGCACGAATTCGCTTGGCAGGTGAGTCATCTGACTCTTTTATTTCATTTCTGCCTGGTTTAGGAAAAAGCACCTATGCTAAGAAAAGAATAGCTAAAAGATTAGGTGTTTGCTATAAATGTGCATGTTGTACATGCAATACTCGTTGTCGTTCCTTAGGAATGGTGTTTGATAACCGCGAAGATAAAATAAAATTCATTAAGGATGTCATGAGTAAGGAGTCTTTAGATGATATATCATTGACTCTTGAGATGCATTCAGTGGATATGTGTTTCACACGATTCACAATTTACATACACAGTTTCAAAGAGAAAGACAACAATTAAGTCTTGGGAATCTGACTTTAAAAGACCTTGTTTGTCAATTTATAAGAAAATTGGATGTGAAGCTTGTCCCTGACCCATAGAGGTCATTCAAGCCGTTACTTCATGTACATATTATTATTTCTTTGTCTTTAACTAATAATTGTGATTTGTTTTGTTATTTTCTTTCGCCGACAAGATCCATACTTTTTGACTTTCACTATTTAATATACTGTTTAGCTAATAATTATCATTTGGCAGGTACTAGTGCTATTTTTACTCACCCATTTTCAGGATTTATAAATTCAGCTCGTCATTGCTCTCTTGTAGACATCCAAATTTGAGAGATTAATATTTTAAAAAATAATGGAAGCAACTTCAAGAAGACGAGTTGTTAACATCTGTGTGTTTTGCGGTACTAGTTCTGGTTCTAAACTAGAATTCGCTGAGGCAGCACAAGAATTGGGTCGAGTCATGGCTGAGAGAAATATGCACTTAGTATATGGCAGTGGCAATTTTGGACTAGTGGGGTATGTTTTAAGGCTATACAGGAAGGAGGTAGTCAAGTTTTGGGAGTCATCCCAAAACCTTTGGCGGACGTAAATCTTATCGGACAATCAAATGGAGAGGAATACATTGTGCCAGGCATGTCTGAACGACTTGTTGAAATGATTAACCGTGCCGATGCTTTTATTGCTTTGTCAGGTGGCTTGGGCACGATGGAGGAAATTTTTACAGTGATATCTTGGGTAAACTTGAACATACACCATAAATCAATTAGACTGTTTAATGTTGATGGATTTTTTGACTTTATTTTTGTGTTTCTTGAAGATTCCAGGAGAAATGGGATCCTTTCAAAACCTATAAAAGATACCCTCTTCACTGCCAGAACGCTCAATGATTTAATTGACCAACTCTTAGCCTTTGAACCACAAATTGACCCTATCTTTTCCAAGATAAACTGGTATGATAATAATCGTGGTAAGAAGCCTCAGATAAATATGGATCTTAACCTTTAGTTTTCTTTTTAAATGTACAATTCCACGCTAACCAGGTATTGTCTTCTAAACTTTCCTTCTTCTTTTTAGACATTGGGGACAATGTCTCAATTAGGTTTGGGGCGGGAAATAGTTGACTAGTATCTTATTTTTATTTTTCGTTGTGTTGTTTTCGCTAGGTTTTTAGTAAAAAAAATAAAAAAAAAATAATTTTTTTATGTTTTTAACTTGACTAACCAGATGGAATTATGTTTTGAGATAGCTGTGTAAGGAATTTCCACTACTGAGGCGTATCTCAACCTATTTTGTAACAAGTTAATTTTTGTTTATTTCCTTTGAATTATTTAAATTCGTGAATTCTATGCAATACTGACTAAATTGGATCTTCATATTCTCATTTGACATGTATTATCAACATGCATGGTAACATACAGACATGAGACGTAAGTGAAAAGTTTGTAATATTCAGTGCTCTAGTTTATTAGAGGAAGCATCTGAAAACGATGGAATAAAAAAATGTGTATATAAATGATTAACTGACCGGTGCTTACACACGCGTATAACGCAAGCGCACGTATCGTTCAAGTAGTATAAAAAGTATCGATCCCACGAGGACTTAATACCTAATCTATTAATTTTATGAGGTCAAATGATTACTAGTATCTAACAGGTTGATTGATTGATTTGAAATGATGAAGGTTTTGAATTTAAAAACAAGTAAATAAAATTGCTCGAATTTAGGTTTAAGAAAATTCAATATTAAAAACTATCTAGGGTAGTGATTTCTTCCAATATCATTTTAAAGATGAAGTGGTTATTTTATGTTTGTGTAATAAATCGGTTTACTAACCTGGAACACTAAATTATGCAAAAGTCTATGTCGATGGTCAGACGCAAATACCCAGTTTAACCCAATTGAACCATATGTCTATGTCAACCAAATTATATGGATTCATTAAGTTTAAGTTCCAATTATGACTACCCCCGACCGACAGGTATATGTCTGTCCTGTAAGGAAATCTATTAAAGGGTTATCTATCCTCAAGGAAGATCGTGGGCTATTAAGTCTAAGGCTGAAACCTAAAATTCCTTTGTCAAGTTTATTTTAGATTTACCACATTAATCTTATTAGGGGCCAATTAACAAGACGCATTAAGCTTAAAACTTAACAAGTAAACCATTAAATTACCCAAACTATAATTTAACCTCTTATAAACCGGTGATATTGGATTTCATTACAACCCCAGATAACTGGCTTAGTCACGACACATATTAATGGGTAGTAAAAAAAACTTAAATAAAATAAAAGACATAAAATAAAAATGCTGAAAATTAAATTGCTGAAAATTAAATGACGGAAAGTAAATGATGAAATTAAATACTGAAAATTAAATGCTGAAAAGTAAATGCTGAAAGTAAATTGCTGAAAGTAAATTGCTGAAAAGTAAATGCTGAAAGTAAATTGCTGAAAAGTAAATGCTGAATGTAAATTGCTGAAAAGTAAATGCTGAAAGTAAATTGCTGAAAAGTAAATAAAGTAAAAGTACAATAAAAGAAAATGCTGAGGTAAAAGGATCCACTTTTATTACTTCTATTTTAGATATCTCCCTTAATATAATATATTAACTTTGCATGATAATTACCAACCAGCCATATAGGCGGTATCCAGATTAAGTCAAATTAATAATTAATTACCAACCGATCAATCAGGCGGTATCCAGTTTAGTCAGGTTAAAACCAATTTAAATAATTACCAACCAACCAATATGGCGGTATCCTCGTTAAGTCAGGTTTTAACTAGTTTATATATTATAATTACGGGAGATTAATCTAAATATTAGTAATAAAATTCTTACCTTTTACCCTAGCAAAGGGGAGTTACCTCCTCATTACTGAAAAGTAAAAACTGAAAATTAAAGAAAGATAAGTACAGTGCGTAAAAGTAAATTGCGGAAAGTAAAAACTGAAAAGTAAAGAAAAGAAAGTGCGAAAGCGGAAATTAATTACTGGAAGCTGTAAATAAACAAACAAGATTCAATCTTCTTAGTATTCTTAAGGAATTCCTTAGAAGAAAGTATGAATTTACAAATGAAATGGCTTGGCATTTATAGGCAAAATTTTACCTCCATCAAATCAATTATTAATTGCTCCACTAATTGCTCCACCAAATCCATTATTAATTGCTCCAATAATTGCTTATCTTGTTTGGTGGTGATTTGATAATTTTTATTATTTATTTATTAATTTATTTTTTTGCTTTGAAAATGACTTTAATAATTACACACAACACACTTCTGGATGGTTCATCAATTTCGGGCATTAAATCTTCAGAATTCGAATTTATTTTGTCTTTCAAAATTGTAGGTCAAATGATTACTAGTATCTAACAGGTTGATTGATTAATTGATTTGAAATGGTGACGATTCTAAATTTAAAAGCAAGTAAATAAAATTGTCGAAAATAGGTTTTAAGAAAATTCAATATTAAAAGCTATCTAGGGTTGTGATTTCTTCCAATATCATTTTAAAGATGAAGTGGTTATCTTAAAGTTGGGTAATAAATTGATTTATTAACCTGGAACACTAAATTATGAGTAAGCCTATGTCGATGGTCAGACACAAATACCCAGTTTAACCCAATTGAACCATATGTCTATATCAACCAAATTATCTGGATTGATTAAGTTTAAGTTCCAACTATGGCTACCCCCGCCCGACAGGTATATTCCTATCCTGTAAGGAAATCTATTAAAGGGTTATTTATCCTCAAGGAAGATCGTGGGCTATTGAGTCTAAGGCTGAAACGTAAAATCCCTATGTCTAGTTCATTTTAGATTTAGCAGATCAATTTTATTAATGGCCAGTTAATAAAAAAGCATTAAGATTAAGACTCAATAAATAAATCTTTATATTACCCAAACTATACTTATAAAACGGTGATATTAGAATTCATCACAACCCCAGATAACTAATTTAGTTACAACACATAACTAGGGCTAGTAAAAACTTGAAAATAAAAGACATAAAGTAAAAATGCGGTAAAGTAAATACTGAAAAGTAAATTACAATAAAATAAAATGTTAAGGTAAAAGGAATTACTTTTACTACTACTAATTTAGATATCTCTCATAATATAATATATAAACTTGTGATAACATTACCAACCAGCCATATAGGCGGTATCCTGATTAAGTCAAATTAAGTCCAACCAGGCATTAAGGCGGTAAAAAGATTTGTCCATGAATCTGCCATATAGGCGGTAAGAAAGTTTAATTACCAACCGACCAATCTGGCGGTATCCTTTATTAGTCAGGTTTAAATAGTGAATATATTATTTTTAAGGGAGATTAATTTAAATAGTAATAGTAAAAGAATTACCTTTCACCCTAGCTGGGGAAGTTACCTCTTCATGGTGAATAGTAAAAACTGTAAAAAGTAAAAAGTAAAAATTAAACTACTATTATTACAAAACGTAATTAAAATTAATTACAAAACTAAAAAAACTAAAAATTAAAAGAAAGTAGAGAGAGAAACTCTCTCTTTACATCAAAGAGATGAGAGAGAGTGGTGCCATGAATTCTGAAATTTGAAGCTCTATTTATAGGCCTCGGTAGGCTTCCAGCGTCGCGACGTTAGATTCTGTTGACGTGGCAAGCTCTGGTTCGTCTGTTTGAAGATTCTAGATAAGATGATAAGGTGACACGTGGCGAGGTGGTTAGGCTTCAATTATTGTGACACGTGGCGGCTTCTGATTGGTCGATGAGATTCTTATCCGCCACGTGTCAGATAAGGATTAGATACTCAATTATTGATGCTGACGTGGCGGTGACGTGGAGACACGTGGGAAAGAGACTGTCGGCACCGTATGATTGTGACACGTGGCACTTCCTGATTGGCCGATGATGACATGGCGGTGAGGTGGCAGCTTGACTTGGTCCACCTGGTGATGTGGCTGATGACGTGGCAATGACGTGGAGTGACACGTGGCGATGATGACTGTCGGCACCGTAGGATGCTGACACGTGTCACGGCGCATGTTAGCAGATCGGCTGTGATGGTGACACGTGGCACGGCGCACGTTAGCAAAGTCAAACTTTTCTCAGATTCTGATTTGTGGACCCGCGCACGTTAGCACTGTTCGGCGCAGGTTAGCGTCGCGACCGCGGGAATTTACAAAAATGCCATTTTCGTCCAATTTTCACTGTTTTGGGGCCCAAATCACCTCCAGAATGTCCTGAAACTTTATTTATCTACAAAATAACACAAAACACATCAAAATATTCACAAAACTCAAGAAACTATACAAACATTGGTTAAATGAGTGGGAAATAGTGATAGATTTACCACTCATCACACCCCCAAACCTAACATTTTGCTAGTCCTCGAGCAAAACATAGATAAAATAACATAAATAAATTAACTAAGCCACTTTGTAGGGATCACAATTGCATTTAGCGTATACAACAAGCCTTTAAACACATAGGTGTCCCTAGTGGACGAGTTGTAGTCTCGTGAGGGTTTACAACAATGATACCCACAAACATTTTACAAAAGTAAAAAGGTAGTAAAACTAATGCACACAAAAGCAAAAAGACAAGCGAAAAGAGAATAAAGATGTTAGTGACTAATCAGGTGAAACTTCTACTCCAAGTTACTAGTTGTTTTATTTTATTCTAAATTACTGAATAAGTAAATTCTCCGATTATATTTACCATTCTCCATATACACAGCCAACATAATATAAACAACTCATTTTTGCCCACAACAGTCATAAGTGCAGTTGATAATAGAGTAATATTTTTTGTCCTAAATTTTTATCAGAATTCACACCTTTTGCGCAGCAATGGAATAATTTTTTCTCATTTTTCTGATTTTTCTTTGATTTTTTTTATTTTTTATTTATATACAATATCTTCCATCTATGTACGAGTGTTGGGTCGGTGGCTCCCAAACCAGTTGGCTTTGCTTTAGGCACCAGGTGTTAAGACACCCCTATGGACTTAATTACTCAGACTTCAGATATATATATATTTTTGCAGCATCTTTGATCCATGTAGCGAGCTTTGGGCCAGTGACTCCCAACCAGTTGGCTTTAGGGCACTAGGTGTTAAAACACCCCAGACTTAATAACTCGGATCTCAGACGTTTTTTTTTTTTTTTTTTTACTCCATTGCTTTTTTGAGATGTTTCCTCCAATTAAACTAGAGCACTGAATATTACAAACTTTTCAATTTTAGCTCATGTCTGTATGTTACTATTTATGTTGATAATATCTGCTAACAGAACATATGAAGATTCCTTTTAGCCAGTATTATGGAGAATTCATAAATTAAATAATTCAAAAGGAAATAAACAACAATTAACTTATTTCGAAAATAGGCTTGAGATACGTCTCAGAAGTGGAAACTCCTTACTCAGCTATCTCTTACCAATTTCACCTTTTTAGTCAAAATAAAAACACAAAATATTTTTGTAATTTTTGAAAATTTTTCAATTTTTTTTTGTATTTTTCGAAAAATTTGGACTAAAAATAAAAATAAAACACAAACTAAAAGAAAGGTACTGATCAACTAATTCCCTCCCCCAAACCTAAATGAGACATTGTCCCCAATGTCTTAAATAGTAAAAGGAGAGTTAAGAAGGTCGTACCTGGTTAGCTGAAATCTACAAGAAATTAAAGGTTAAGATCCAGATTAATCCGATGCCTCTTACCACGATCGTCCTCAGACCAATTTATCTTTGCAATGATAGGGTCAACTTGTGGTTCATAGGCTATGAGTTGGTCTATTAGATCCGGAGCAGTTCTGGCAGTAAAGAGGAGTTCTTTTAAAGGTTTTGACACGAACGCATTTCTTCGAGCATCATCAAGAAACACACAAAGAAAATCATAAAATCCATCAACATTAAATAGTCCAATTGGTTTCTGGTGTATGTTCAGGTTCGCCCAAGATAGTACTATAAAAATTTCCTCCAATGTACCCAAGCCACCTGGCAAAGCGATAAAAGCATCAGCACAGTTAATCATTTCTACCAGTCGTTCAGACATACCTGGCACGATCAGTTCCTCTCCGTTTGATGATCCAATAAGATTTGCCTCTGCCAAGGGTTTTTGGATGATTCCCAAAACATGACTGCATCCTTCCTCCTGTACGGCCTTTGAAACGATCCCCATAAGTCCAAGATTTCCTCCGCCATATATTAAGTGCATATTCCTTGCAGCTAAGACTCGACCCAATTCTTGTGCTGCTTCTACGTTTGTGGTTTAGTTCCAACACTACTACCGCAAAACACCAGATGTTTTCAACTTGTCTTCTTGAAGTGGCTTCCATTTTTATATGTATTTCTTTCTCAACTCTGGATGCCTTCAAAAGTACAATGACGGGCTGAATTTATAGTACCTGAAAAGGGTGAGTAAAAATAGCACAAGTATCTTCCAGATGACGATTAATAGAGAATTAATTTCGTGATAGTTAAAAAGGTTTGGATCCTGTCAGAGAAAATAAAAGAAAACAACAAAATAAATTACAATTATTAGGAAAAGACAAATAGATATAATATTTACAAGAAACGTAACGGCTTGATTGACGTCTATGCGTCAGGGACAAGCTTCCCATCCAATTTTCTTATAAATTGGCAAACAAGGTCTTTTTGAGTCAGATTCCCGAGACTTAACAGTTGTCTTTCCTTTTGGAATTGTGCATATAACATGCGAATTTCATGATACACACATCCACTGGGATGCGTCTCAAGAGTTTTAGATATGTCATCCAAAGACTCCTTACTCAAGCCATCCCTAATGAAGTTAATCTTATCTTCGCGGTTATCGGACACTATTCCTAAAGAACGAAACGAGTATTACAAAATATGCGAGCACATTTATAACAAACACACATTCTTTTGGCTCTTCTGTTTTTAGCATATGTGCTATTTCCTAAGCCAGGCAGATGTGAAATAAAAGATCAGAAGAATCACCTGCCAATCGGACCCGGCTTCAATTAACCAACGAATGTCAGTAGGAAGGCCTTTGATCATCAGTAGTCTCATTCGTTCCAAGCGAGTTTTATAGACTTTTATCATAGATTTTTGAGGGAGAAGGAAAATTGTGCTTGCGAAGATGTTGCGAGAGCTTCTTCCATCTTGAAATGACTAAACCTGTAAAAATTAAACACACAAAAATAAAACACACCAAATCACAATATATACACAAATTGCATGGGTTGCCTCCCTGCTAGCGCTAAGTTTAAAGTCGTCAGCCAGAGTTGACTTCTCGAACGTTAAGCTGGATCTGAAAGTGTAACACTTTCTTTTTGTCGCTCAAATGATTCTCCCCAGTAGTGCTTGACAAGCTTGTTTTTAACCTTGAAAGTTTTGTTAGCGTCAGGATCATGTATCTCAACGGCTCTATTTGGTAAAACTTTGGTGATCACAAATGGACCTGACCACCGTGATTTTAGCTTCCATGGGAAGAATTTCACCCTTGATTTGTTTAACTGTACCTTCTGTCCTGGTTCCAGTTATATGCGCACTAACTTCTCATCATGTCTTTTCTTGGTCTTTTCTTTGTACAATTTGGCATCTTCAAAAGGCTGATTGTGAAATTCCTCCAATTCGTTGAGCTGGTGGAACTTTTTCTCTTCTGTTTCTTGTAGAGCAAGAATTGGCTCTTTCAGTACAAAAGACGCTTTATCTTTAGGCTCCACAGGAAATTGACATGTTTTAAGTTTGTCAGTAGAACTTTGTCTTTCATCAGAGTTCTGAATGATACTGTGTATCACATCGAGTTTGAAACATTCCTCATTCTTTTCATCATCTGGGAAACTCATGGCCTTCAAAACATTGAATGTTACTTATTGGTCATGTACCCTCATAGTTAATTCTCCTTTTTGTACATCAATAATGGTTCGACCTATAGCCAAGAATGGTCTCCCGATGATGATTGGCACGTCTGTGTCTTCCTCCATATCAAGGACAATAAAATCTGCTGGGAAAATGAATTTGTCAACCTTGACCAGCACATCTTCAACTACACCTCTCGGAAATACGAGTGTTCTATCAGCAAGTTGTAGAGAGACTGAAGTTGGCATTGTTTCTCCAATCTGTAATTTCCTGAAAATAGAAAAAGGCATCAAGTTAACACTCGCACCTAAATCACACAAAGCCTTACCAAAGTTATGTTCTCCTATGACGCAAGGAACAGTAAAACTGTCAGGATCTTTCAACTTCGGGGGAAGTTTCCTCTGAATGATGGCACTGCATTCTTCTGTTAATGCTACTGTCTCGTAATCTCCCAATCTCCGTTTTCGTGAAAGAATATCTTTCATGAATTTGGCATAGGTGGGCATTTGTTCCAATGTTTCTGCAAATGGAATGTTGATATGCATTTTTTTGAAGATCTCCAGAAATCGAGAAAACTGCTTGTCTAATTTGTTCTTCTGAAGACGTTGAGGAAAATGTGGAGGTGGAATGATCTGTTCTTTTTCCTTTGCTTCTTTTTCCTCCATCTGTTGCTTTGTTTCTTTTAAAACTTCCTCAGCAGTTGAATTAGCTCCAACATCTTTATTGATTTCAGTATCGCTTTTTAACATGATGGCATGACATTGCTCCTTCCCCATGTTCCTTGGATTTGTCTCTGTGTTGCTAGGAAGGGTACCTGGCGGTCTGTAACTCTGAGCATTTGCCAGTTGTCCCATTTGATTCTCCAGTGCTTTAATAGAAGCTGATTGACTTTGAATTAATGCTGCTTGAGATTGAAACATATCATCATATCTTGTTGCTTGAGAGTCATGTTTTGCTTCTATCTTTTTCAAGTGGGTCAACACTTCTGTTATTCCTGGTTCATTTGCTTGCTCCTGGCTTTTGTTTTATTGCTGGAATTCAGGTGGTGGATAGTTCTGCTGTTGGCCTGAATTGTTGCTCCATGATAAATTATGATGATTCCTCCACCCTGGGTTGTAGGTGTTGGAATATGGATTGTTCCCCTGTCTCTTGAAATTGTTGACAAAATTCACCATTTCTTCAAGTTGGTTCTACTCTGGTGCTCCTCCATATGGTGAACTTGTGGATCCAGTGGTAAGAGTCTCCATAAATTTGCATATCTGATCCAGCTTGGCGTTGACTGCTGTATTGGCTCCACTTTCATAAATTCCTGCAATTCTTTGGATCATGCTCCTTTCTGTTGGCCATAAAGAATTGTTGTTGGCCATTTCTTCGATTAGGTCACAGGCTTGATCTTCTCCTTTTGCCATCAAGGCTCCTCCAGCAGCAGCATCTATTGTGGTTCTCATTATTCCAGAAAGCCCATTATAGAATGTTTGGACTTGAAGCCATTTTGGAATCTCATGGTGAGGATATTTCCGGAGTAAATCTTTATACCTTTCCCAAGCTTCGCAGAGAGATTCTGAATCTTGTTGTACAAAGGATGTGATGTCATTCCTCAGCTTTCCGGTTCTGGCTGGTGGAAAGTACTTTGCAAGAAATTTGGTGGCTAAAGTGTTCTAAGTTGTGATGGAACCTGCTGGTAGTGAATGTAGCCAAGCTTTAGCTCTGTCCTTCAAGGAATATGGAAAAACTCGCAGTCTCATTGCTTCTTCAGCTTCTCGGTTGTAATTAAAAGTGCCGCAAACTTCCAGGAAGTTGCTGATGTGGGCATTAGGATCTTCAGTTGCATTCCCCCCGAACTGAACTAAGTGCTAAATCATTTGAATGCATGTTTTGATGTCACACGCATTTGCTGGTAAGTGAGGAAGTACAATACACGAAATGAGTCTGTCAACCACCGGAATGGTTCTGTCTCGATTGGGAATTAGTGGTGCAACGTTCAAAGGTTCAGGTTCCATGTTGACTAAAGCTTATTGGCCTTCTCGCATTTCCCTTCTCAACTGTCTGATGTTCTTTCAATTTCCGGGTCAAGCGGTCGAGGAGTTCAAAGCTTCTAGTTCGTCTCATGAAGTTTCTGAGAACCTGAAACACAAGAAAACAAAACAATAAGTAAAAAGAAATTAGATACAAGTAATGTATCTAACCCCTAAACTAATAGTAAAAGATAAATAAGTCCCCGGCAACGGCGCCAAAAACTTGACCGGCGTAAACACACGCGTATAACGCAAGCGGACATATCGTTCAAGTAGTATAAAAATATCGATCCCACGAGGACTTAATATCTAATCTATTAATTTTATAAGGTCAAAAGATTACTAGTATCTAACAGGTTGATTGATTGATTTGAAATGGTGACGATTCTAAATTTAAAAGCAAGTAAATAAAATTATCGAAAATAGGTTTTAAAAAAATTCAATATTAAAAACTATCTAGGGTTGTGATTTCTTCCAATATCATTTTAAAGATGAAGTGATTATCTAAAGTTGGGTAATATATTGATTTATTAACCTGGAACACTAAATTATGTGTAAGCCTCTGTCGATGGTCAGACACAAATACCCAGTTTAACCCAATTGAATCATATGTCTATGTCAACCAAATTATCTGAATTCATTAAGTTTAAGTTCCAATTATGGCTAACCCCACCCGACAGGTATATTCCTATCTTGTAAGGAAATCTATTAAAGGGTTATTTATCCTCAAGGAAGATCGTGAGCTATTGAGTCTAAGGCTGAAACCTAAAATCCTTATGTCTAGTTCATTTTAGATTTACCAGATCAATTTTATTAATGGCCAGTTAATGAAAAAACATTAAGATTAAGACTCAATAAATAAATCTTTATATTACCCAAACTATAATCTAACCCCTTATAAAACGGTTATATTAGAATTCATCACAACCCCAAATAACTAATTTAGTTACAACACATAACTAGGGCTAGTAAAAACTTGAAAATAAAAGACATAAAGTAAAAATGCGGTAAAGTAAATACTGAAAAGTAAATTACAATAAAATAAATGCTAAGGTGAAAGGAATTACTTTTACTACTACTAATTTAGATATCTCCCATAATATAATATATAAACTTGTGATAACATTACCAACCAGCCATATAGGCGGTATCCTGATTAAGTCAAATTAAGTCCAATCAGGCATTAAGGGGAAGGCGGTAAAAAGATTTGTCCATGAACCTGCCATCTAGGCAGTAAGAAAGTTTAAATACAAACCGACCAATCTGGCGGTATCCTTTATTAGTCAGGTTTAAATAGTGAATATATTTTTTAAGGGAGATTAATTTAAATAGTAATAGTAAAAGAATTACCTTTCACCCTAGCTGGGGAAGTTACCTCCTCATGGTGAATAGTAAAAACTGTAAGAAGTAAAAATTAAATTACTATTATTACAAAACGTAATTAAAATTAATTACAAAACTAAAAAAATTAAAAAAACTAAAAATTAAAAGAAAGTAGAGAGAGAAACTCTCTCTTTACATCAAAGAGATGAGAGGGAGTGGTGCCATGAATTTTGAAATTTGAAGCTCTATTTATAGACCTCAGTAGGCTTCCAGCGTCGCGACGCCAAGGTCTCTGGCTTCGCTACGCCAGATTCTGTCGATGTGGCAAGCTCTGGTTCGTCTGTTTGAAGATTCTGGATAAGCTGATAAGGTGACACATGGCGAGGTGGTTAGGCTTCAATTATTGTGACATGTGGCGGCTTCTGATTGGTCGATGAGATTCTTATCCGCCACGTGTCAAATAAGGATTAAATACTCAATTATTGATGCTGACGTGGTGACACGTGGGAAAGAGACTGTCGGCACCATAGGATTGCGACACATGGCACTTCCTGATTGGCTGAGGATGACGTGGCGGTGAGGTGGCAGCTTGACTTGGTCAACCTGGTGATGTGGCTGATGACGTGGAGTGACACGTGGCGATGATGACTGTCGGCACCGTAGGATGCTGACACGTGTCACGGCGTATGTTAGCAGATCGGCTGTGATGGTGACACGTGGCACGGCGCACGTTAGCAAAGTCAAACTTTTCTCAGATTCTGATTTATGGACCCGGCGCACGTTAGCACTGTTCAGCGCACGTTAGGCGTCGCGACGCTGAAGGTCTTGGCATCGCGACGTGGGAATTTACAAAAATGTCATTTTCGTCCAATTTTCACTGTTTTGGCCCAAATCACCTCCAGAATGTCCTGAAATTTTATTTATCTACAAAATAACACAAAACACATCAAAATATTCACAAAACTCAAGAAACTATACAAAATATTTGGTTAAATGAGTGAGAAATAGTGATAGATTTACAACTCATCATATGTCAAGTCCAAATTTTGCCCTTATTTGACCCACATTTCGTCCTAAATGATTTCATTGTGTCCCAATATTATTTTATCTGCAAAATAAACTAAAACACATCAAAACGTTCATCAAACCCGAGAAACTAAACAAAATATTAAGTAAAATTGGCGGTAAATATTGATATATTTTCCGCACATCACACCCTCAAACCTAACATTTTGCTAGTCCTCGAGAAAAACAACAAAATAAAATACAATAAACAATTAAAATTAAACTAAGCCACTTTCGTAGGGATCACGGTTGCATTTAGCGTATGCAACAAGCCTTTAAACCCCTAGGTGTCCCTAGTGGACGAGTTGTAGTCTCGTGAGGGTTTACAACAATGATACCCACAAATATTTTACAAATTTAAAAAGTAAAACTAATTGACACAAAAGCAAAAAGACAAGAGAAAAGATAATAAAGAAATTAGTGACTAATCAGGTGAAACTTCTACTCCAAGTCAATAGTTGTTTTGTTTCATTCTAAATTACCGAATAAGTAAATTCTCCGATTATTTTTACCATTCTCCATATACACAGTCGACAAAATATTAATCAACTCATTTTTGCCCGCAACAGTCACAAGTCCAGTTGATAAGAGAGTAATATTTTTGTCATAAAGTTTTATCAGCATTCACATATTTTTGCAGCAATAGAATAATTTTTCTGATTTTTCTGATGTTTTTTCTTCTTTGATGTTTGATTTTTTTTTTTATTTATATACAATATCTTCCATCTATGTAGCGAGTGTTGGGTCGGTGGCTCCAAAAACCAGTTGGCTTTAGAGCACCAGGTGTTAAGACACCCCTACAGACTTAATTACTCAGACTTCAGATATATATATTTTTGCAACATCTTTGATCCATGTAGCGAGCTTTGGGCCAGTGACTCCCAAACCAGTTGGTTTTAGGGCACAAGGTGTTAAAACACCCTTACAGACTTAATAACTCAGACGTTTTTTTTTTTTTTTTTTTTTTTACTCCACCACTTCTTGAGATACTTTCTCCAATTAAACTAGTGCACTAAATATTATAAACTTTTCAATTACAACTCATGTCTGTATGTTACAATGCATGTTGATAATATCTGCTAACTGAACATATGAAGATCCTTTTTAATCAGTATTATGGAGAATTCACAAATTAAATAATTCAAAAGGAAATAAACAAAAATTAACTTGTTCCGAATTAGGTTTGAGATACGTCTCAGGAGTGAAAACTCCTTACTCAGCTATCTCTTACCAATTTCACATTTTTAGTCAAAATAAAAACACAAGAACACAAAATATTTTTGTAATTTTTGAAAAATTTTCAATTTTTTTTTTGCATTTTTCGAAAAATTTTGGACTAAAAATAAAAAACAACTCACAACTAAAAACAAGATATTAATCAACTAATTCCCTCCCACAAACCTAAATAAGACATTGTCCCCAATGTCTTAAACAGTAGAAGAAGAGTTTAGAAGATAATACCTGATTAGCTGAAATTCTACATGAAATTAAAGGTTAAAATCCAGATTAATCCGACGCCTCTTACCAGGATCATCCTCAGACCAATTTATCTTTGAAAGGATATGGTCAATTTGTGGTTCATAGGCTAAGATTTGGTCAATTAGATCCGGAGCAGTTCTGGCAGTGAAGAGGAGTTCTTTTAAAGGTTTTGACACGAACCCATTTCTCCGGGCATCATCAAGAAACACACAAAGAAAATCATAAAATCCATCAACGTTAAACAGCCCAATTGGTTTCTGGTGTATGTTCAAGTTCGCCCAAGATAACACTATAAAAATTTCCTCCAATGTACCCAAGCCACCTGACAAAGCAATAAAAGCATCAGCACGGTTAATCATGTCTACCAGTCGTTCAGACATACCTGGCACAATCAGTCCCCCTCCGTTTGATGGTTCAATAAGATTTGCTTCTGCCAAGGGTTTTGGGATGATTCCCAAAACGTGACTGCCTCCTTCTTGTACGGCTTTTGAAATGATCCCCATAAGTCCAAGATTGCCTCCGCCATATACTAAGTGCATATTCTTTGCAGCTAAGACTCGACCCAATTCTTGTGCTGCTTCTACGTATTGTGGTTTAGTACCAACACTACTACCGCAAAACACACAGATGTTTTCAACTCGTCTTCTTGAAGTGGCTTCCATGTTTTACTCTGGATGTCTTCAAAAGTGCATTGATGAGTTGAATTTATAAAACCTAAAAAAGGTGAGTAATAATAGCACATGTATCTTCCAAAAGACAATTATTAGTTAACAGTAAAATAAATCGTGATAGTAAAAAAGGTCTGGATCCTATCGGATAAAATAAAAGAAAACAACAAAATAATTTACAATTATTAGGAAAAGACAAAGAGATATAATATGTACAAGAAAAGTAGCAGCTTGATTGACGTCTATGCGTCAGGGACAAGCTTCCCATCGAATTTTCTTGTAAACTGGCAAACAAGGTCTTTTTGAGTCAGATTCCCAAGACTTAATTGTTATCTTTCTTTTTGGAATTGTGTATGTAATTTGCGAATGGCTATGTGAACATATCCACCGGGATGCGTCTCAAGAGTTGAAGATATATCATCTAAAGACTCCTTACTCAAGCCATCCCTAATGAATTTAATTTTGTCTTCACGATTATCAGACACCATTCCTAAAGAACGACAACGAGTATTGCAATTCCAGCGTGCACATTTGTAACAAACACCCATTTGCTTAACTCTACGTTTCTTTACATAGGTGCTTCTTCCAAAACCAAGCAGATGTGAAATAAAAGAGTCAGAAGACTCACCTGCCAATTGGACTCGTGCTTCAATTACCCAACGAATGTCATTAGGAACACCATGGATTGTTAGTAGTCTCATCCGTTCTAAGCGAGCTTTATAGACTTTCATTAGAGACTTTTGAGGGAGAGAAGGAAATTGCTTGTGAAGATTTGCGAGAACTTCTTCCATCCTGAAATGTCTTAATCTGCAAAAAATAAACACACAAAATTTAAATCACACCAATTCGCAATATATACAAAAATTGTATGGGTTGCCTCCCTGCAAGCGCTAAGTTTAACGTCGACAGCTAGACGTGACTTTTCAAACGTTAGGCTGGATCTGAAAGTGTGACACTTTCTTTTTGTCGCTCAAGTGATTCTCCCCAATAGTGCTTGGCATACTTGTTTTTAACCTTGAAAGTTTTGTTGGAGTCAGGATCATGTATCTCAACGACTCTGTCTGGTAAAACCTTGGTGATCACAAATGGACCTGACCACCGTGATTTTGGCTTCCGTGGGAAGAATTTGACCCTTGATTTGTTTAACAGTACCTTCTGCCCTGGTTCCAGTTGTATGCGCACTAACTTCTCATCCTGTCTCTTCGTGGCCTTTTCTTTGTACAATTTGGCATCCTCAAAATGCTGATTGTGAAATTCCTCCAATTCGTTGAGCTGGTGGAACTTTTGCTCTTCTGTTGCTTGTAGTGCAAGAATAGGCTTATTCAGTACGCAGTGCGCTTTATCTTCAGGTTCCACAGGCATTTGACATGCTTTAAGTTTGTCAGTAGAACTTTGTCTTTCATCAGAGTTATGAACGGTACTATGTATCACATCAAGTCTAAAACATTCCTCATTCTTTTCATCATCTGGGAAATTCATGGCCTTGAAAATATTAAATGTTACTTCTTGGTCCTGTACCCTCATGGTTAATTCTCCTTTTTGTACATCAATAATGGTTCGACCTGTAGCTAAGAACGGTCTCCCAATGATGATTGGCACGTCTGCGTCTTCCTCCATATCAAGGACAATAAAATCTGCTGGGAAAATGAATTTGTCAACCTTGACCAACACATCTTCAACTACACCTCTCGGAAATACGAGCGTTCTATCAGTAAGTTGTAGAGAGACTGAGGTGGGCATTGTTTCTCCAATCTGCAGTTTCCTGAAAATAGAAAAAGGCATCAAGTTAACACTAGCACCTAAATCACACAGAGCCTTACCGAAGTCATGTTCTCCTATGGTGCAAGGAACAGTGAAACTGCCAGGATCTTTCAACTTTGGAGGAAGTTTTCTCTGAATGATGGCGCTGCATTCTTCTGATAATGCTACTGTCTCATAATCTCCCAATCTCCGTTCTCGTGAAAGAATGTCTTTCATAAATTTGGCATAGTTGGGCATTTGTTCCAATGCTTCTGCAAATGGAATGTTGATATGCAGCTTTTTGAACACCTCCAAGAATCGAGCAAATTGCTTGTCCAGTTTATTCTTTTGAAGACGCTGAGGAAAAAGTGGAGGTGGAGTGATCTGTTATTTTTCCTTTGCTTCTTTTTCCTCCATCTGTTGCTTTGTTTCTTTTGGAACTTCCTCAGCAGTTGTTTTGGCTCCAACATCTTTCTTAATTTTAGTACCGCTTTTTAAAATGATGGCATGACACTGCTCCTTCCCTATGTTCCTCGGATTTGGTTCAGTGTTGCTAGGAAGGTTACCTGGCGGTCTATAACTCTGAGCATTGGCCAGTTGTCTAATTTTATTCTCCAGTGCTTTAATAGAAGTTGATTGACTTTGAATTAATGCTGCTTGGGATTGAAACATAGCATCATATCTTGCTGCTTGAGAGTCGTGTTTTGCTTCTATGTTTTCCAAGTGAGTCAACACTTCTGTTATTCCTGATTCATTTGCCTGCTCCTGGCCTTTGTTCTGTTGTTGGAATCCGGGTGGTGGGTTGTTCATTTTCCCTGAATTATTACTCCATGCGAGATTGGGATGATTTCTCCACCCTGGGTTGTAGGTGTTGGAATATGGATTATTTCCCTGTCTGTTGAAATTGTTGACATAATTCACCATCTCTTCAAGTTGGTTTGGTTCTGGTGCTCCTTTATATGGTGAACTTGTGGATCCACCATTAACTTTCATGTTAAGAGTTTCCAGATTTTTGCAAATCACATCCAGCTTGGAATTCAATGCTGTGTTGGCTCCAACTTCATAAATTCCTGCAATTCTTTGGATCATGCTCCTTTCTGTTGGCCATAAAGAATTTTCGTTGGCCATTTCTTCAATTAAGTCCCAGGCTTGATCTTTTCCTTTTGCCATTAAAGCTCCTCCAGCAGCAGCATCAATTGTGGTTCTCATTATTCCAGAAATTCCATTGTAGAAGGTTTGGACTTGTAGCCATTTTGCGATCTCATGATGAGGACATTTGCGGAGTAAATCTTTCAATCTTTCCCAAGCTTCGCAAATGGATTCTGAATCTTGCTGCACGAAGGATGTGATGTCATTCCTCAACTTTGCAGTTCTGGCTGGTGGAAAGTACTTTGCAAGGAATTTGGTGGCTAGAGTGTTCCAAGTTGTGATGGAAACCTGCTGGTAACGAATGTAGCCAAGCTTTAGCTCTGTCTTTTAGGGAATATGGAAAAACCCGCAGTCTCATTGCTTCCTCGGCTGCTCGGTTGTAATTGAAAGTACAGTAAACTTCCAGGAAGTTGCTGATATGGGCATTAGGATCTTCAGTTGCATTTCCCTCAAACTGTACTGACTGTTGAATCATCTGGATGCATGTTTTGATGTCACCCGCATTTGCTGGTAAGGGAGGAAGTACAATATAAGAAATGAGTCTGTCAACCACCGGAATGGTTCTGTCTAAAATGGGAATCGGTGGTGCAACGTTCAAAGGTTCAGGTTCCATGTTAATGATTGCTTCTTGGCCTTCTCGCATTTCTCTTCTCAACTGTTTGATGGTTCTTTCAATTTCTGGGTCAAGCGGTCGAAGTTCAAAGCTTCTGGTTCGTCTCATGTAGTTTCTGAGAACCTGAAACACAAGAAAACAAAAATAATAAGTAAAAAGAAATTAGATACAAGTAACGTATCTAACCCCAAAACTAATAGTGAAAGATAAATAAGTCCCCGGTAACGGTGCCAAAAACTTAACCGGTGCTTACACATGCGTATAACGCAAGCGCACGTATCGTTCAAGTAGTATAAAAAGTATCGATCCCACAAGGACTTAATATCTAATCTATTAATTTTATGAGGTCAAATGATTACTAGTATCTAGCAGGTTGATTGATTGATTTGAAATGATGAAGGTTTTGAATTTAAAAACAAGTAAATAAAATTGCTCGAATGTAGGTTTAAGAAAATTCAATATTAAAAACTATCTAGGGTTGTGATTTCTTCCAATATCATTTTAAAGATGAAGTGGTTATTTTATGTTTGTGTAATAAATTGGTTTACTAACCTGGAACACTAAATTATGCAAAAGCCTCTGTCGATGGTCAGACGCAAATACCCAGTTTAACCCAATTGAACCATATGTCTATGTCAACCAAATTATCTGGATTCATTAAGTTTAAGTTCCAATTATGACTACCCCCGCCCGACATGTATATGTCTATCCTGTAAGGAAATCTATTAAAGGGTTATCTATCCTCAAGGAAGATCGTGGGCTATTAAGTCTAAGGCTGAAACCTAAAATTTCTTTGTCAAGTTTATTTTAGATTTACCACATCAATCTTATTAGCGGCCAATTAAAAAGACGCATTAAGCTTAATACTTAATAAGTAAACCTTTAAATTACCCAAACTATAATTTAACCCCTTATAAACCGGTGATATTGGATTTCATCACAACCCCAGATAACTGGCTTAGTTACGACACATATTTACGGGTAGTAAAAAAAACATAAATAAAATAAAAGACATAAAGTAAAAATGCTGAAAAGTAAATTGCTGAAAATTAAATGACGGAAAGTAAATGCTGAAATTAAATACTGAAAATTAAATGCTGAAAAGTAAATGCTGAAAGTAAATTGCTGAAAGTAAATTGCTGAAAAGTAAATGCTGAAAGTAAATTGCTGAAAAGTAAATGCTGAAAGTAAATTGCTGCAAAGTAAATAAAGTAAAAGTACAATAAAAGAAAATGATGAGGTAAAATGATTCACTTTTATTACTTCTATTTTAGATATCTCCCTTAATATAATATATTAACTTTGCATGATAATTACCAACCGACCAATCAGGCGGTATCCAGTTTAGTCAGGTTAAAACCAATTTAAATAATTATCAACCGACCAATATGGCGGTATCCTCGTTAAGTCAGGTTTTAACTAGTTTATATATTATAATTAAGGGAGATTAATCTAAATATTAGTAATAAAAGTTTTACCTTTTACCCCAGCAAAGAGGAGTTACCTCCTCATTACTGAAAAGTAAAAAATGAAAATTAAAGAAAGAAAAGTATTGTGCGTAAAAGTAAATTGCGGAAAGTAAAAACTAAAAAGTAAAGAAAAGAAAGTACGAAAGCGGAAATTAATTACTGAAAGTTGTAAATAAACAAACAAGATACAATCTTCTTAGTATTCTTAAGGAATTTCTTAGAAGAAAGTATGAATTTACAAATGAAATGGCTTGGCATTTATAGGCAAAATTTTGCCTCCATCAAATCATCCACCAAATCAATTATTAATTGCTCCACTAATTGCTCCACCAAATCCATTATTAATTTCTCCACTAATTGTTTATCATGTTTGGTGGTGATTTGATAATTTTTATTATTTATTTATTAATTTATTTTTTTGCTTTGAAAATGATTGAAAATGACTTTAATAATTACACACAACACACTTCTGGATGGTTCATCAATTTCCGGCATGCAATGTTCAGAATTCGAAATTATTTTATCTTTAAAAGTTGTAGATCTTTGAGTCTTCTTTAATCTGGAATTTGAATCAGCTCAATCCGATATCGGAGTAAAAAGTTATGCCCAAAATACGACAGATGCGCAAAATTGGAATTTCCAAAACTGCACTTCGTTAAAACGCCCTTCCAAGTTTCCAATATCTAAAATTAATATGTCAAGTCCAATTTTTGCCCTTATTTGACTCACATTTCATCCTAAATGATTTCATTGTGTCCCAATTTTATTTTATCTGCAAAATAAACTAAAACACATCAAAACGTTCATCAAACTCGAGAAACTAAACAAAATATTAAGTAAAAGGGGCGGTAAATATTGATATATTTTCCACTCATCATTAACCATGCTTTTACTTAGTAACCGGACATCTTTCCTCAGTAAACACTGACTGTTCGCGTCAAACGGTAAAGCCTGAGTTAATATTAATAAAGTTTCTACTTAGTAACCGGACGTCTTGCCTCAGTAAGCTGTGATTGTTCGCATCAAACAATAGAACTTTTAACATCTGAGATCTGAGTAATTAAGTCCGTAGGGGTATTTTAACACCTAGTACCCTAAAGCCAACTGGTTTGGGAGTCACTGGCCCAAAACTCGCTACAAGGATTGAAGATGTTATATATAAAAAAAATCCATTGCCAAAAAAGGTGTGAATTCTGATATAACTTTAGAACAAAAATATTACTCTCTTTTCAACTACACTTATGAATATTGTAGGCACAATGATTTGATTAATACCTTGTAGGTTGTGTATATGGAGAATGGTAAAAATAATCGGAGAATTTACTTATTTGGTAATTTAGAAAGAAAGAAAACAAATATTAACTTGGATAAGAATTTCACTTGTTTAGTCCTTAACTTGTTTTGTGTGTTTGATTGTACATTTGATTGACATTTGTGGGTATCATTGCGATAAGCCCTCACGAGACTACAACTCGTCCACTATAGATACCTAGGGGTTTAAAGGCTTATTGCATACGCTAAATGCAACCGTGATCCCTAGCAAAATGTTAGGTTTTATTTTTAAGTTATTTATTTATTGTATTTTATTTGTTTTGCTCGAGGACTAGCAAAATGTTAGGTTTGAGCGGAAAATATATCAAGATTTACCGCCCCTTTTACTTAATATTTTGTATAGTTTCTCGAGTTTTGTGAATATTTTGATGTGTTCTGTGTTATTTTATAGATAAATAAAATATCGGGACTTGCTGGAATCAAATCGGGGATAAAACGGCGAAAAACTAATGAAAATGGCAAAATAGGATATTCACGCTTCGCGACGCCCCTCAATTATTTAGTCTGTGGACACATGTCATCACCACATCATCACGTGCATCATCATCGTGTCATCATGACGTCAGCCAATAATTCAGTCTGTCGACACGCGTCATCACTTGTGTCATCATGACGTCAGCATCGTGACACCAACCCTCAACACGTCATGATTCCGAGCCAATAATGGAGTCTGTCGACAGTTGCCAATTCCTGTAGCACGCGTCGCGATGCACAAGCTCTACGCGTCGCGACGCACATCGATTTTGGAGCCTATAAATATAGACATATAGTTAATTGGGTTACTTTAGGTGTTTTTATTTGACCATCGACATATAGTTAATTGGGTTACTTTAGGTGTTTTTATCTGACCATCAACAGAGGCTTTTGCATATCTTCGTGTTTCAGGTTAATAAACCGACATATTACACAAACATAAGATAATCACTTCATCTTTAAAAGAATATTCGAAGGATTTACAACCCCTGATAGTTTCATAATATTGATTACTTTTTAGAATTTACTTTCACATTGTTTTAATTACTTATCTTTAGTTAAAATCACCAACCAAACAACAATCAAATCAATTAGATAGGTGTAGAAATTTAGCTTTATAAATTAATAGCTTAGGTATTAAGTCCTCGTGGGATCGTTACATTTTATACTACTTGAATGATACGTGCGCTTGCGTTATGTGTGTGTTTACCACCGATCAGATGTACACAAATTATTATGGTTGATTTGTATACTCTTATTAAGGCTATGTTTGGATTGATGAAAGAAGATAGTTTATAATAAAATGTAACCCAATAAAATGGAATAGAACGGAATAAATGAAGTGTAATATACTATAATCTTGTTTGGGAAAAAAATAGAAGATTATAATGTAATATTCCAAAATATTATTTGGTAAATAAATAGTTATGGAATGGAATGTAATGTAATTAAATAGATTTTAAAGACCATTGTGCCCTTTTAGATTCTAAAAATAAAAAAGAAAAATATTTTATCGTTATTTTCCAAAGGGCAGGTAAAATTAATTTGTTTAAAAAGACAATTAGTTTATCTTCACTGGTAACATTATTTTTTAAAAGTTACATTTTCAATGCCTCTAAGTCCCTTTTTGTTGTACTCTCTTCCATCCCCTTCCACTCCATTCCATCAATCCAAACAACGAATTTTAAATATTTTGAATTGCATTCCTCTCAATTTCATCTCCTTCTATCAATCCAAACATAGCCTAAAAATAATACGTAAGCTAAAACATAAACATTAACTAACTATGGGCTGTAAAACTTTTACTGAAACACTGAGCTGAAGCCTCAGACCTCTATATAATTTAAGATACCGACGCTTGATTCCATCCATTGGAATCCTCAAAACTGCATTCTAAGTGTGGTAAACCTCCAACACTCAACCCTTACATTAATATCACAAATCGACCATGCAGTTCAATATATAATTTATATAAAGTACATACTCATAGCATACAACAATACTACTCATCAAATAGAACTGGATATCACTGAACTTCCATATCAAAGAAAATATCTTAAGAAAGCCAATCATTCTAAAAATTCTTTTCTTGTCTAAAAATAAATCTATTTCTTTGAAACTTTTCTGAAAATATTTTTCAGTCTGTAAAACTCTGAGATTCTCTTAAAACTATTTCTCTTGAAAACTCATTTATAAACTATCATTTTCTGTAAATTTGTCTCTAAAAAACCGGTCTCTGTCTCTGAAAACCTGACGTATGGGGGCGTTATGTATCGCTGTCCCCCCATACCCCAAACTAGAGCCAGGAATGTAAACCTATGACTTTGGATCGTTACGTATCGCCGTCCCCTAAAGCATTCCATTCATGTCCCCGAAACTAGTGGTCTTGGGGCATTACATATCGTCGTCCCCAAGCCACTGAACTAGAACTGGGGGTGAGGATCTATGCTACCCTCCAAGCTCTGAATCTAGTATATAAGGGAATCTGTCAGCCCTAGTACTGAACTAGGATCTGGGGGCGTTATGTATCGTCGTCCCCCCAGTCCTCTACATGTGCACATGTCAACCGTCAATTCCATTTCTGTATCAAGTTCCATACTGAGGTGGGTTTTTCCCCCATGCCTCGAAAAATCACAAAACTCAAGCTTTTTAAATCAAGTCTTTCTTAAGCATACTTTTTCTTTAAAGCCACTGGAAATAAATCTGTCTAACGTCCTACGTGCGAAAACATAAGTCTTTACATAAAATAATATAAAAGGAAAGAAAAATAAACTAGAAAGAAAATGTCATCTCATTATAATTAGGATCCAAGGGCGTTACGCATCGCCATCCCCCTAGTCATGGGTCTATATCTGTCAATGTGCATTGTGTCTCCCTCTGGGTATGTAAAATGCATATGCATCAACATATCAATCATATGATCATGTAAGTCATGCAATGAAATGCAATGACATTATCCATATACACAACAACAAAGTCAACTACACTCCATTACGATCTGGTGGCATCTCACCCATCCAATACATACAAAATGGATCCGTACCCCATTTCAACAAATGCATCTATATGAAAAATGCTTACACGTGTCATTAAACATATCAACACATTTCATACATTGGTTCCACACTCAGGCCAAACTAAACTGAAGTCTGGAAAACTTCGTTAAAACTCTTTACAAAACTTTTACATCTCGAGTACGGAAGCGTGCTCTACTTGAAGATAGGCTTAACTATGAAAATGTAACGACAACTTGTACTAAACTTTTCATGCTGATACTAGCTTGCTATTTAGAAACCCGACACTATGCATCTTTCAGACAATCTGTTTCTATATGTGCTATTTACGAATCTCACTATCTATACCTCTCGAATCTCTCATTTCATGCTTTCTAAAACTACATAACTACTATTACTTATTTTTGGGAGCCTTCAATCTATATAAATATCTAAACACATAATCAACCATCGTATCTTGTCTACTACGACGAGTTCATAGTGAGTCATTTACTTGAGGTCCATGCTATCCTTTCTCTTTCCCCATCTGTAACACAAAATACGGACTGTGAGGGTCGCTAACCATGGAAAACTTACTGATAGCATAAACTCCCAAACTTTCCGGGAAAAATCCAAATTAAATTTATTTCCAGTTTCATTACTCATAATACATCCAATACTTATATTACATCATTAAACATTGTTCTATATCAATTCTGTAGCTCAAATATGCAAATTACGCATTTCCAGAAAATCCTCCAAAAAGTTTTCGAAAACACTGCAGAAGGATCCTGAGCCCTCTGAACCCCTCTGGAATTACTCAAATACTAGTGTATCATCATAATTAACCTATATCCTTAATTACGTTCATCAAAGCACAAATCCGTGTGAAATTCAATTTTACCGGAAACTCGCTTACTTATCGGATCGATCTAATTCGCTCTGATTTCTCTTGGATTCTGCCATAAACACATATTCGATATAATTATACTCAAACAATTCAATTTATATCATTATGCTACTCTATGAAGCTACTGGAAACATCCGAACATTTAACGAAAAACTTGAAATTAATGAATTTTTACCGGAAGGTCTCACCAAGATTTCGAGGTCATATACGGACTCCAAACGATCCCATGAACGCGTTGGAATCGATGGAATTTACCACTGATTCTTCTCCTCGTTTTGCTTGCAACTGAGCATGGATCAGAAAAATCATCATCGCCATCTTGTAGTACGGGGTGTGAAATGAAGCGAGGAGCCGGGTTCAACAAACCCATTTTCGCGCCTTTCTCCCACTTTTTTCTAACTGTTCCCGCCGCCTAATGGGGAATCGCCGGCCACCATGTGGCCGGCCTGCTCTGGACAAAGCCGGTGGTGCCGCACGCACCATCGGGGGTGGCCGGCTGGCCATGCGCCGGCCACACCTCTCTTTCTCTCTCTTCTCCCTCTCTCTCATTTTTCTTCTCATCCTCTTTTTTTTTGTGATGATGAACAGTAAAAGAAACTTTACATATAATACCATTATTCCAGAAATTACAAAATTGCCCCCAATTTGAAGGGTATTTTCATAAATAATCTATTTTGAAGCCTTTCTTATGCGAATTTCAAAAATGTGTTCAACACAAAAGTTGTTCACCTCAGAAAAATGAGTCTGATGGTTCAAGAATCAAATCTCGGAGTTAGTTTGCTATCTTCATAGCCGAAAAAAGAAACTTTTACGCATATGATAATAATATCAGGAATCGTGTAACCGGTTCTCGAAATCACGCGTTTTCCAACACAATGAAACTTCACTTAAAAATATTCCAATCTATTTTCCAACACCTAGAGCCTTATTTTCGAATATCAATCAGTTCCAAATTTCAAACTCAGTTCCGAAAAAAAAATATTCGGGATATTATATTTCTCCCATCCTTATAAAAATTTCATCCTCGAAATTAATTCGACCTTATACCCGCCGATCTGATTCACAATGCATACACGGAAACTCTCTAATCCATTTCTAGAAATTATCTAGTTTTATTCATCATTTGCATTCTATAATCTTTAATTGTTCATCAACTGTAAACTATACTAACTTGGTTCTTAACCAGAGAACCGGACTAACCAATAACTGCGAGGGTTTATCACACCCCTCCTAACTTCGAGCACAGCTACGGTGCTACATCGAATTCTTAGTCTCAAATGTCTCGAACACATACCTTAGGTTCGCTAATAACCCTCTGTCCTCATAAAGGCCTAATATTGTTACTATATAACTTCTCCGAATTCTCTAGTCTCAAGGCTCATAAGGTTTTAACTCAAGGTAACTTATTCTAATACGAAAACAGCTAGTCTATACACATCAAAATAATTCATCCACAGACGTCAATACACTCGGACTAGGAGCCAAGCAGAAAATCATCTCATATCAAAGGAAACATTCATATTACATACAAAGACCAACCTGGTTATACAAAACAAAAGACATTCTTTGACAGACGGATACCCCACAGTGCAGTCACTGACTCTAGACCATGCACTTTGGCTTCTCAACCATGATATGATACCTTCTTTGTAACATCCCGCCCGAAGTCAGGATGCTACCAGCAGGAGATAAGAAAACCTATCTCCATAAGCCTCTGATGTTACTAAAATTCTGGAATGACCTCTGCTAAAAAATCATGATACCTGGATCAAAGTCCAGAACCTCGAGGTGACCTAAATTAAATTCAAAAGCAACCATCTCAACTCATGCAAATAGGCCTCCGGCCTGACTAATCTCAAATCATATACAAATAGGCCTCCGGCCTGACATAGACAAATAAATACAACCAACTACGTGCTCAGCACGATTTAAAATTATACATATGATACAAATAAATAAAACTAAAACCGTGGGAGCCCATTACACACTCCGGAACCATACAATGACTCATGACCTACTTGACTGCATCGGGGTGATCCGCTGTCTGCAAGACACCTCCAGAATCTTCTAGCACTGTAAGTCCAATGCGAACCTGCAAAACTAGCAAACAGTCGGGTGTGAGCTATAAAGCTTAGTAAGTAACTCACGTCTTATGTAAATTTATCAAGTAATAATAAGAACTTAAATAGAAATCAGATATGTGTAAGTACATAAACTTATAAATCTCATCTTCACATGATGGCCATTTACTATATTAAACCTGGATAATTTACTCATTGTACTGAATGTGACACTGTAGTAAACTTATCTTCTCGATTCCACACTATATTTCACATCTACGGAATTCTGACATCTCTCATACACCAATCTAGAAGCATTTATCCACGTATGTACATACTCTTTTTCCACACTGTAGCTATACTTTATATACTAACAACATCAAATTTTCTCATAACCAGAACTAACTCATTATCTACCAAACCACCTAAACCAATGGCTAAGGCCAATCCAAACCAGTGGTAGTTTAGTGAGCTTAAACTATGGATGGTTACTTCATATGGATTACGTAAGCTAAAACATAAGCATTAACTAACTATGAGCTGTAAAAACATTTACTGAAACACTGAGCTGAAGCCTAATACCTCCATATAATATAAGATACTGATGCTTGATTCTATCCACTGGAATCCTAACAACTGCATTCTAAGTGTTGTAAACCACCAACACTCAACCCTTACATTAATATCACAAATCGAACATGCAATTCAATATACAATTTATACAAAGTATATACTTATAGCATACTAGGATACTACTCATCAGATAGAACTGGATATCACTTAACTTCCATATCAAAAAAAAATATCTTAAGAAAGCCAATCATTCTGAAAGTTATTTTCTTGTCTGAAAATAAATCTCTTCCTTTGAAACTTTTCTGGAAATCCTTTTATATCTGTAAAACTCTGAGATTCTCTTAAAACTATTTCTCTTGAAAACTCATTTGTAAACCATCATTTTCTGTAAATTTGTCTCTGAAAATCTGTTTCTGAAAAATCTATTTCTGAAAAATCTGAATCTGAAAGATCTGTTCTGAAAACTATCTCTGAAACTGATCTCTGAAAACTGTTTTTGAAAAACTGGTCTCTGTCTCTGAAAACCTGACGTATGGGGGCGTTACGTATCGCCGTCCCACCATACGTCTAACTAGAGCCAGGAATGCAAACCCATGACTTTGGGGCGTTCCATATTGCCGTCCCCAAAAGCATGCCATTCTTATCCCTGAAACTAGTGGTCTTGGGGCGTTACGTATCGTCGTCCCCCAAGCCACTGAACTAGAACTAGGGGGGCGGATTTGTGCTACCCTGCAAGCTCTGAATCTATGATCTAGGGGCATCTGTCATCCCTAATCCTAAACTAGGATCTGGGGGCGTTCCGTATCGCCATCCCCTAGTCATCTACATGTGTATATGTCAACCGTCAATTCCATTTATGTATCAAGTTCCATACTGAGGTGGGTTTTTCCCCCATGCCTCAAAAAATCACAAAACTCATGTTTTTTAAATTAAGTATTTCTTAAGCATATTTTTTCTTTAAAGTAACTGAAAATAAATCTGTCTAACATCTTATGTACGAAAACATAAGTCTTTACATAAAACAATATAAAAGGAAAGATGTAACGACCCAGGTTATTTTAACGAGATTGCGCAAATTTATTTTCGCTTATATAGTCTTGTCAAACGCGAGGTCAATTTGTATGGTAAAATGAGAATTTTATAAGAAATTAATTAAAGAATATTGTTAACTAATTTCAGGGGTTAATTTGAAAATTCATTAAATTAATAAAAATAAATCAAGATATTTATATCACACATTCTAGAAACACTCACATGTGTAATAAACCCACACCACACATTTAGATACACACACGTGACTTGTACACACGCACACAATTCATATCACCAATTCGAAGACAGCAAAATAGGAGGAAGAGAGAAAAGAAAGAAATTGAGAGAGAAGACACACATAACTCAGATACACGAAGAGAAAGCAAAAAATGAAAAGGGTAGGCTAAAAGAGAGAAAAGCCGAGAAGAATCAAATTGGGAGAGGACCGAAGAAGAAGAGGAGAAACATATTGGAGGGAAGGAAGAAAGAAGCAGCACCGTGAACGAGAGGAAAGAGAAGAAGACAAAGAGGGAGATTGGGTTTGAAACTGTAATTTTATTCATGGATACAAAAAGTAAGTAAATAGCAGTGATTTTCCTTGAGGTTATTTGTGTTTGATGTGCTTTGTTTTGATAAAGAAAATGAATAATTAGATGAATATGGTGATTAGAAACATACTGATTTGAGTTTCTAATTCGGTTATATGGATGAAATTGATAGAAATTGGTAAGAATCGGAATTGGGGAAAATTGATTATAACCCTAGAAAATATAATTTTTCAATTTTGTAAGGAGATAAAAGAGACAAAACCTTAAATATTTTCTGGTTTGGCCGATTGTTTAGGAAACTTAGGGGTATTAGAATATTAAATTTTCAAGATAAGCTTCTTTAATTACTGTTCTGTTAAGTTAATTAAGTTAGAAATTACAAGTGCTTTAGTTGTTTGAACTTTACTTGATTTGGTGTAAATGGTGGTATTGTTAAAGTCTATTCTAAATGGGTTTCTTGTAGGGTTGTTAGTGGGTATTTTGAGGTTGTGTAGTGATTTATGTTGAATAAGTAAAAATAAATCTAAAGCTTGGTAGAGGGCTGAAATTTTCGGCCAATGGGAGGGTATTTAAAGGAAATATTGGTTCAGTGGGTGAATATGAAATGGTAATGGATTTAATGTCTTATGACTATAATGGAAAGAAAAAGAATCATGGGAAAGTGTGATCACGTATTAAATTGATATAAACATAGGATTTAATGTTTGTAAGGATGTGTGATAATAAGTTAAATGGGTTTCTTGTAGGGTTGTAGTGGGTATTTTGAGGTTGTGTAGTGATTATGTTGAATAAGTAAAAATAAATCTAAAGCTTGGTAGAGGGCTGAAATTTTCGGCCAATGGGAGGGTATTTAAAGGAAATATGGTTCAGTGGGTGAATATGAAATGGTAATGGATTTAATGTCTTATGACTATAATGGAAGAAAAAGAATCATGGAAAGTGTGTCACGATATTAAATTGATATAAACATAGGATTTAATGTTTGTAAGGAGTGTGATAATAAGTTAACTTTTGTGTATATATGAGTAATGGTGATGTTGATGATGGATTCCAAGCATGAAAATGCATAAAATGGGCGACTTGTTATGAATGGAATTTTAATTTTAGCTTGTGTTTATTATATGATAAAGTGTAATTATTGCGAGTTTATTGACAATAAACTTTGAGCAATGGATACTATGAGTATAAAAAGGTATATTAGATTGCATACGTTTGTAATATTGTGATATTTGTATTGTGAGTGAATGAATAAGTTGAGTGTGTGAATATATATAAATATATATATATATATGCAGTTATGCGTTCGTCTATATGGTTGAGTGTCTTTGTATGAATATAGACTACTTGTTAGATTGCTGTATAAGCTGCTGATATAATCATTCATGCTAGTAAATTAAGCTTTGAAGATGAAAACGTGTATGAAGTATAAGTTGGTATAGAATTGAAAAATCAGAATTGAACGGAAGTGCTGATGGGCATAACAGTACAGTAGCTAAGTGAATAAGCATAAACATAAAGTTAGAGATTAACGTTCTTAGATATGAGTTATGGTAGTGTTAACTCGAGCATGTATAAAGAAAGTATATAAGGAGCAAAAAACATATATCATTAATTGGTAGGAATGCATCGGCGTATGCATGAGTATAAATGATATTTTGAGATAAGCATACACTAAAGCATAATTAGGAAATGTGACAGCATTAGAAAGGCATATGCATATTTATATGAAATAATTTTTAGAAGTTAAGAATGATTTTAAAAATCAAAGAGATTTAAATGATAGTTTTCAAATGATTTTAAAAGAAAATGTATTTCAGAAAATGTTTTACAGTTTGAGATACGGAATATGATTTTATGTTTTCGGGGCATGAGGTAAAACCTCACCCCAGTATCTAACTTGAGAAAATTTGGAATTGACGGATACTTTGGAATTTACGGAGTAGAGACATGTGCACATGTTGAGGACTGAAGGGACGCTCTCAGATCCTCCAGATGGGCTAGGGGGATGGCAATACGTAATGCCCCTAGACCCCAGTTTGAGCTTGGGTGGTAGCATAGATCCGCACCCCCAGCTCCAGTTTGTGGATTGGGGACGGTGATACGTAACGCCCCAAGACCACCAGTTTCAGGGCAGGTATGGCATGCTTTGGGGGACGGCGATACGTAACGCCCCAATGTCATGGGTTTGCATATCTGGCTCTAGGGCGTATGGGGGACGGCGATACGTAACGCCCCCATGCGTCAGTTTTTCAGCAGACACTCAGATATCAGCTTTTCAGAAAATGAGTTTTGAAATATCAGATTTTCAGGAAACAGTTTTCAGAAATACAGATTTCAGATAGACTTCAATTTTCAGAAACAATTTCCAGATGAACAGTTTTTAGAAACAATTTTTAGAAAATAGTATTTCAGAAAGACTGGTTTATAAAGAGTTTCAGAAAGCAGTTTTTCAAAAAAGATTTTCAAAACGTATTTATTAAAGCATGGCATGATAAATGTAGAGTCTAATTCATAAGTTATGCATATAAATTATACATTCTGGTTATCATTTGAAACATATAGTCGGCATTAATACACGAAGACATGTCTGCATCAGTATGCATATATGGTTAATTTTTGTGTGTAGCATTTTCATGTAGAAGTAACATTTTGTAAAGTACTAGTGCATGGTAGCATGATCTTATTTAAATGTAATGTATCAATGATGATTGTATGAGTTGTATGCTTACTTAGAAAGAACATATTGTAAGATTGCTAGAACATGATGAGATGATAACATATGCATGTATGCAGGGTTAGTGATAGTGGATTAAATGTTTGACAGGATTATTATTTTAGTATGACTGATTTGATGATATTTCAAGGTAATGAAAGAGAGAAAGCTATAATAAATACCTGAACCAGAATAGTAAAGAGAATAGAAGGTAAGAATTGAGTAATTAGAGTAGCGCAGCGAAAACATGAAGAGGCTTGATATAATAAATAGGAATAGAGAAACTTAATGTTATGTTAAAAATGACTAGGAAGTATATAGTAAAACAGAAATTTAAAGTTTGTATGTTTGTGGTCAAATAAAAAGATCAGTAACAAGTGGCGTGTTTGTAAATGGATAAGAATTATATAGTGCCTCAGATTTCATGAATATTGTATAACCACATAGATAGTTCAGGATAATCTAAAAACATGAATCAAGATTTAAGTATATGTATGAATAGTAGAGAGATTGGTAGTAAGTAGTAAATAATAAAAGTGAATATGAGTAAATGGTTAATTCTGATTTAGTAAATATTATATGGTTATGTTGACAGTTCAGGTTAATAATAGAATAAGATTCAGACTTCGTGTGTTAGTCGCTTAAGGAATGAGCATAGTTACTTACTGAGTCATTATGACTCACACCACAACAGTTTGTTAGTTTTGCAGGTTGGTGACCTGATCGGTCGACCACAGACATTAGAGCTTGAGGAGCCGGATAGCAGCGTTGCAGTCAGCCAGTCACCAAGTCTTGGGAAAGTCGAGTCTTGTGTACAAGTTGAGTTTAAAAGCATTGTATTTGAGTATTGATGAGACGTGCTGAGCACGGATGCTTTTGTTGTAAAAGTTTTTGTATATTCGTATTTTCGGGCACGGAGCCCTGGTTGTATTATGTCTTTGTGTCTGCATCATATTTTAGTTGGGCCTTTAGATTGCATTGATGTTGAGATGCCGGCCTGAGGCCGAGATTTTATTTTCAGGTTGTAAATAGATGTTGGCTATAGGCCAGGTTGCACGATGTTACAAATACATCATGCCAAATTTTTTCTAGAATCAGAGGCTTATAGAGATGGGTTTAGCCTGTCTCCTGTCGATAACATTGCTGCTAAGGTGGGATCTTATAAAGATGGTATCAGAGCAAAAGGTTATAGAGTGTCGGTGACTGCAGCTGCTGGCTATTCGACTATCTCAGAAACTATGTGTTTTGTTTTGGCCATATCTGTCATTGCTTGTTGTTTGGTTTTTAGTTTTTGTTTGATGTTGGTTTCAGTAGGGGTGGGCATTATCGGATTCGGATCGGATCGGACCGAATCCGAATCCGATCCGATCCGAAATGCCCACGATTGTTTGATTCGATCGGATCGAATCAAACAATCGAACTCGATCCGAATTCGAATCGAATCGAATCGGACCAATTCGATCCGAAATCAGCCTATTTCGGATCGGATTGGTCCGATCCGATCCGAATTCGGTGGGTTTGAGTCAAAAAAATCGATCGGATCGGATTTTTTTTTTTTTTTTTATATATAACGACGTCGTTTTGCATATTAAAAAAAAAAAAAAAAAATTTCGATCGGATCGGATCGGATAAAATCCGATCCGATCCGAAATTCGTCGAACCGGACCAACAGGATTCGTTCGGATTTGCAAATCGGATCGGATCCGATCCGATCCGATCAAATCGGATCGAATCGGATCGGATCGGATCCGATCCGATGCCCACCCCTAGGTTTCAGTATGCCCAGATCAGGATTCGAGGACGAATCCTATATAAGTAGGGGTGAATGTAACGACCCATGTTATTTTAATGAGATTGCGCAAATTTATTTTCGCTAATGTAGTCTTGTCGAACGCGAGGTCAATTTGTATGGTAAAATGAGAATTTTATAAGAAATTAATTAAAGAATATTGTTAACTAATTTCAGGGGTTAATTTGAAAATTCATTAAATTAATAAAAATAAATCAAGATATTTATATCACACATTCTAGAAACACTCACATGTGTAATAAACCCACACCACACATTTAGATACACACACACACGTGACTTGTACACACGCACACAATTATATCACCAATTCGAAGACAGCAAAACAGGGGAAGAGAGAAAAGAAAGAAATTGAGAGAGAAGACACACATAACTCAGATACACGAAGAGAAAGCAAAAAATGAAAAGGGTAGGCTAAAAGAGAGAAAAGCCGAGAAGAATCAAATTGGGAGAGGACCGAAGAAGAAGAGGAGAAACAGATTGGAGGAAAGGAAGAAAGAAGCAGCACCGTGAACGAGAGGAAAGAGAAGAAGACAAAGAGGGAGATTGGGTTTGAAACTGTAATTTTATTCATGGATACAAAAAGTAAGTAAACTATAGCAGCGATTTTCCTTGAGGTTATTTGTGTTTGATGTGCTTTGTTTTGATAAAGAAAATGAATAATTAGATGAATATGGTGATTATAAGCATACTGATTTGAGTTTCTAATTCGGTTATATGCATGAAATTGATAGAAATTGGTAAGAATCGGAATTGGGGAAAATTGATTATAACCCTAGAAAATATAATTTTTCAATTTTGTAAGGAGATAAAAGAGACAAAACCTTAAATATTTTCTGGTTTGGCCGATTGTTTAGGAAACTTAGGGGTATTAGAATATTAAATTTTCAAGATAAGGATCTTTAATTACTGTTCTGTTAAGTTAATTAAGTTAGAAATTACAAGTGCTTTAGTTGTTTGAACTTTACTTGATTTGGTGTAAATGGTGGTATTGTTAAAGTCTATTCTAAATGGGTTTCTTGTAGGGTTTTTAGTGGGTATTTTGAGGTTGTGTAGTGATTTATGTTGAATAAGTAAAAATAAATCTAAAGCTTGGTAGAGGGCTGAAATTTTCGGCCAAATGGAGGGTATTTAAAGGAAATATTGGTTCAGTGGGTGAATATGAAATGGTAATGGATTTAATGTCTTATTACTATAATGGAAAGAAAAAGAATCAGGGGAAAGTGTGTTCACGTATTAAATTGATATAAACATAGGATTTAATGTTTGTAAGGATGTGTGATAATAAGTTAACTTTTGTGCATATATGAGTAATGGTGATGTTGATGATGGATTCCAAGCATGAAAATGCATAAAATGGGCGACTTGTTATGAATGGAATTTTAATTTTAGCTTGTGTTTATTATATGATAAAGTGTAATTATTGCGAGTTTATTGACAATAAACTTTGAGCAATGGATACTATGAGTATAAAAAGGTACATTAGATTGCATATGTTTGTAATATTGTGATATTTGTATTGTGAGTGAATGAATAAGTTGAGTGTGTGAATATATATAAATATATATATATATATATGCAGTTATGCGTTCGTCTATATGGTTGAGTGTCTTTGTATGAATATAGACTACTTGTTAGATTGCTGTATAAGCTGCTGATATAATCATTCATGCTAGTAAATTAAGCTTTGAAGATGAAAACGTGTATGAAGTATAAGTTGGTATAGAATTGAAAAATCAGAATTGAACGGAAGTGCTGATGGGCATAACAGTACAGTAGCTAAGTGAATAAGCATAAACATAAAGTTAGAGATTAACGTTCTTAGATATGAGTTATGGTAGTGTTAACTCGAGCATGTATAAAGAAAGTATATAAGGAGCAAAAAACATATATCATTAATTGGTAGGAATGCATCGGCGTATGCATGAGTATAAATGATATTTTGAGATAAGCATACACTAAAGCATAATTAGGAAATGTGACAGCATTAGAAAGGCATATGCATATTTATATGACATAATTTTTAGAAGTTAAGAATGATTTTAAAAATCAAAGAGATTTAAAGGACAGTTTTCAAATGATTTTAAAAGAAAATGTATTTCAGAAAATGTTTTACAGTTTGAGATACGGAATATGATTTTATGTTTTCGGGGCATGAGGTAAAACCTCACCCTAGTATCTAACTTGAGAAAATTTGGAATTGACGGATACTCTGGAATTTACGGAGTAGAGACATGTGCACATGTTGAGGACTGAAGGGACGCTCTTAGATCCTCCAGATGGGCTAGGGGGATGGCAATACGTAATGCCCCTAGACCCCAGTTTGAGCTTGGGTGGTAGCATAGATCCGCACCCCCAGCTCCAGTTTGTGGATTGGGGGACGGCAATACGTAACGCCCCAATACCACCAGTTTCAGGGCAGGTATGGCATGCTTTGAGGGACGGCGATACGTAACGCCCCAATGTCATGGGTTTGCATATCTGGCTCTAGGGCGTATGGGGGGACGGTGATACGTAACGCCCCCATGCGTCAGTTTTTCAGCAGACACTCAGATATCAGCTTTTCAGAAAAGGAGTTTTGAAATATCAGATTTTCAGGAAACAGTTTTCAGAAATACAGATTTCAGATAGACTTCAATTTTCAGAAACAATTTCCAGATGAACAGTTTTTAGAAACAGTTTTTAGAAAACAGTATTTCAGAAAGACTGGTTTATAAAGAGTTTCAGAAAGCGGTTTTCAGAAAGCAGATTTTCAGAAAAGATTTTCAAAACGTATTTATTAAAGCATGGCATGATAAATGTAGAGTCTAATTCATAAGTTATGCATATAAATCATACATTCTGGTTATCATTTGAAAGCATATAGTCGGCATTAATACACGAAGACATGTTTGCATCAGTATGCATATATGGTTAATTTTTTTGTGTAGCATTTTCATGTAGAAGTAACATTTTGTAAAGTACTAATGCATGGTAGCATGATCTTATTTAAATGTATATGTATCAATGATGATTGTATGAGTTGTATGCTTACTTAGAAAGAACATATTGTAAGATTGCTAGAACATGATGAGATGATAACATATGCATGTATGCAGGGTTAGTGATAGTGGATTAAATGTTTGACAGGATTATTATTTTAGTATGACTGATTTGATGATATTTCAAGGTAATGAAAGAGAGAAAGCTATAATAAATATCTGAACCAGAATAGTAAAGAGTATAGAAGGTAAGAATTGAGTAATTAGAGTAGCGTAGCGAAAGCATGAAGAGGCTTGATATAATAAATAGGAATAGAGAAACTTAATGTTATGTTAAAAATGACTAGGAAGTATATAGTAAAACAGAAATTTAAAGTTTGTATGTGTGTGGTCAAATAAAAAGATCAGTAACAAGTGGCGTGTTTGTAAATGGATAAAAATTATATAGTGCCTCAGATTTAATGAATATTGTATAACCACATAGATAGTTCAGGATAATCTAAAAACATGAATCAAGATTTAAGTATATGTATGAATAGTAGAGAGATTGGTAGTAAGTAGTAAATAATAAAAGTGAATATGAGTAAATGGTTAATTCTGATTTAGTAAATATTATATGGTTATGTTGACAGTTCAGGTTAATAATAGAATAAGATTCAGACTTCGTGTGTTAGTCGCTTAAGGAATGAGCATAGTTACTTACTGAGTCATTATGACTCACACCACAACAGTTTGTTAGTTTTGCAGGTTGGTGACCTGATCGGTCGACCACAGACATTAGAGCTTGAGGAGCCGGATAGCAGCGTTGCAGTCAGCCAGTCACCAAGTCTTGGGAAAGTCGAGTCTTGTGTACAAGTTGAGTTTAAAAGCATTGTATTTGAGTATTGATGAGACGTGCTGAGCACGGATGCTTTTGTTTTAAAAGTTTTTGTATATTCGTATTTTCGGGCACGGAGCCCTGGTTGTATTATGTCTTTGTGTCTGCATCACATTTTAGTTGGGCCCTTAGATTGTATTGATGTTGAGATGCCGGCCTGAGGCCGAGATTTTATTTTCAGGTTGTAAATAGATGCTGGCTATAGGCCAGGTTGCATGATGTTACAAATACATCATGCCGAAAATTTTCTAGAATCAGAGGCTTATAGAGATGGGTTTAGCCTGTCTCCTGCCGGTAACATTGCTGCTAAGTCGGGATGTTACAAAAGAAAAATCAACTAGAAAGAAAATATCCTCTCACTGTAACTAGGATCCAGGGGCATTACTGTTAGTGTCCTAGACATGCCAAGGATCTCTAAACATTTATTTGTGTGTGAATTAACAAGTATAAGTTGTGGAAAAACATACAATGATCAGATGAAGTTCAAGACTTTTTCTTTGTTGTATGAAAGCTCCAAGCTTTGTTAAGTGTTTCCAACACTTGGGTGAGTTTCTCTATCACCTTCTTTTAACTCTTGAAGTGCTAGCTTACTTGAAATTTTGCAACAAAATTTCCAAGGGAGAGAGTAGAGCTCACGGTTTTGAGGAGGAAGAGAGAGGAATAGTGACAAGTACTTTTGCTTTTCAACTACTTATAGTGACAAGTTGATGTAAGTCATGGGTCCCACCCATTTAAATTCCAAATTTAGTTAGCACACACAACACGACTTTGGGCTCGGTTTCGTTTAATCCGATTAAACGAATTTTCGGTCGCTAAATAATTAAATCCAATTTAATTAAATAATAATGCCTAGCAAAATTATTACGAAAGTCGCTTACGAATTAATTCCAAATTAATTCGTTCGCTTGAATTAAAAATCCAATTTTAATTCCGTATTGAAATCCAATTTCAATTAATATATCCGATATATTATTTTTGCCCAATTAAATAAATTAAATAGTAAAATCCAATTTCACTATTAAATTTACTTTACCGATTAATTCCAAATTAATCACGTTCTCTCTTCTAGACGAATTTAATCCCATATAAATTCTTGACGTAATTAAACCCAGATTAATTTTCTCTCTCATAATTAATCCCTAACTAATTATGTTCGAGTCAAATATCATCAGTGAATCTTTGGGAAGCGACCCAAGAGATCCCTGGATATATTGGCAGTAAATCCGGTTATCGGACTATCCCAACATGTGAGTATCCGGTACTACGTTCTTACCGATTTACAAGACATGGTTGGCTTCTAGAAAAGCACTGTGCCTACCAAATTCTCCATAAATATTCAACAAAGAATATATAATCTGTATCAGGTATAGTATACTATGTAGTGCGTATTACGATCCAGTATCGGATGTCACATGCTAGGCCTAGGGCTGGAATTGTGTCTGCCCCGTACGAAGCATATATCGGATCACCAGCAACTAGTCTCTGTAATCGAATAATCATGACCTTGTCATACTATCCCGACAACTGCAACATTTAAGAGTACTAGTTCTGTATCCCTGCGTGATCATCATCTCCATATGACTGAAGTGATACTTTCATCTTGACATCACATTCAATACACTACGATTCTCTGTAAACCAAGAAGAGGCGTACACATAACCTATTAAAGCTCTGGATGACCAAAACCAAAGCGTACTGATTGTCGCAAGTATTAGCAATGCAAGTCTCACGTTAAGACCACATACACCTACCCTGATTTGGATTCCCATAGACACATAGTCATACTACCAATGGGATTCCGAGGGGTCTATCTAGAGCGAAGCTGTTCCCGGTCCAACGGCTAACAGAACCTCATATCACACTTGCATAGGTATCCAATACTTCAATATATTAGAACTATGTCGTTAAGCTTCCATAACGCGCACAAGTGTAATACTAGTCTATTCTGCATTATCGATGTCCAGTCTCGATAATACTACGACTAGGGATATTTAATGATTAAACCGTTCATGGATTAATATTGTCTCATATCTTATTAATTCGGAACTAATCATAAGGACTTTTATCATTTATATATCCAAGTAATCCAATTACAAAATGATAAAAGAGCAATTTCCTTTGTCACATAGTTAATTTGTACAAAAATACCATGTCTTTTACAAATAGTGATGTTATGGGTCATAATTGTCCAACAATCTCTCACTTGGCCTATAGCCAATAACTCAAGTGTCTAACACCTGAACTATGTACGGGTCTCTCAAACCTTTGCTGATATATCACTTTCGTCAGCGGATCTGCAAGGTTATCATCTGAAATGATCTTTCGATCTTGACATCGCCACGATGTATGATCTCACGAATCAGATGAAATCGTCGAAGTACATACTTGGATCATTGATGAGACCGTGATTCCTTAGCCTATGTTGTAGCCCAGCTCAACTGCTAACAGAACTACTCATAATCCAATTAGGAATTTTATAGATCCATAATGCTTCTTTTGCTGCCTCAGCCGCAGTAATGTATTCCATTTTTATTGTTGAATCGGCAATAATATCTTGCTTGGAATATTTCCAGCTCACTGTTCCATTGTTCAAACAAAATATGTACCATGATTGCGACTAACAGTCCTCTTTATCGGTTTGGAAACTTGCAACGGTGAACCCAGTCACCTCAAGTTCTCCTGCTCCATAGACTAAGAATGCATCCTTAGTTCGTCTAAGATACTTAAGGATGTTCTTAACATCAATCCAGTGACCATCACCTGGATCGGCCTGATTGTGACTCGACATGCTCAAAGCATATGAGACACCAGGTCGTGTACATGTTTGTCAATGTACAAGTTCTCAGAGAGTGCCAATAACTTTTAGATCTATCTCTGTAGATCCTTATTCCTAGAATAAAGGTTGTCTCTCCCAAGAATTTCATGGAGAATTTTAATGAAAGCCAAGCTTTCACCGATTTTAGTATGGGAATGTCATTGCTAAGAAGCAATACATCATCAACGTATAGGAAAATCAATGTCAGTGTGCTCCCACTAACCTTCTTATATACACAAGAATCATCATCGTTTTGAATGAAATCATATACCATTATGATCTCATAAAAAACGTTGGTTCCAAGAACGCAACACTTGCTTCAATCTATAAATGGATCGATTTAACTTGCAAACCTTGTTTGGATGTTTTGGCACGACAAAACCGTCAGGATGTTGTATATAAACATCCTTCAAAAGGTTTCCGTCAAGGAAAATGATTTTGACGTCCATATGTCATATTTCATAATCGAAATATGCAGCAATAGCAAGCATTATCCGAATAGATTTAATCATGGCAATGGGTAAAAGGTTTCATTGTAATCAACACCATGTTGATGATGATACCCTTTCGCTACAAGCCTAGCTTTGTACGTTTGTATGTTGCCATATATGTCCGTCTTCACCATGAAGACCCATTTTGCTACCAATAGGCACAATGCCTTCTAGTACATCAACCAGTGTCCAAACTTGGTTGTATACATGAAATCTATTTCGGACTTCATGGTACCTTGCCATAAAGTGGAGTCGATACCTTGTATCGCTTCCACATACGTAGCCGGTTTATTATCCTAAATAAGATTAATGTCTACATGAGGTGAGATCAGAAACCCGTACCTCTAAGGTTATTTTCTGACTTTCTCCGACCTACGCGGTTCTTGTGTAATAGAAGATTATGGTACAGTCTCATCCCTGATGAACTTTTCGTGTTCCGTAAGGGGATTGGTGCCATGAACAGTATCACTCTGATTTTCATCGAGTTCTACTTTCCTCCCACTTACCACTGTATTTAGGAATTCCTCTGAGGAAAACCGCATGGAGAGCAACAAATATTTTGTTCTCTTATGGGTTGTGGAAATAATATCCTTTGGTTTCCCTAGGATAACCAATTACAAATAGGCACTTATCCGATTTGGGTTCTAGTTTGGCACCATCCAAACGTTTAATATATGCCCAGCATACCCAAATCTTCAGGAATGAGAAACCCGGTTTCTTTCATGTCCATATTTCATATCGAGTCTGTCCAACAGACTTTGTCGGAACCTTATTCAAAATAAGTATTTCACTGTTCAATGCGTATCCCTAGAAGGAAATTGGTAGCTTAGTGTGACTCATCATTGACCTTACCATGTCCAACAAAGTTCGATTTTTCTGTTCGGATACACCACTCAATTGAGGTGTTCCGGGAGGAGTCCACTGTGAAAGAATACCATACTCTTTCAAGTAATCGAGAAACTTATTGCTCAAGTATTTTCCACCACGATCCAACCGTAGTGTTTTAATACTTTTGCCGGTCTGTTTTTCTCTACTTCGTGTCAAAACTCTTTGAATATTTCAAAAGTTTCCGACTTGTGTGTCATAAGATACACATAACCATAACACGATGCAACATCCGTAAAGGTTACGAAGTATTCATATACACCTCTAGCCTGGCTAGACATGGGCACACATACGTCACCATGAACGAGAGCTAACAGCTCAGTGGCACTTACACCTTTGCCGCTAAAAGGTATTTTAGGCACTTTGCCTAATAAACAAGATTCGCAGACGTCATATGAACTATGATCAAATCCGTCCAAGTATACACTCTTCGAAAGTGTGGATATACGATTTTTATTAATGTGTCCCAGAAAACAATTCCACAGATAAGTTTCATCCGTGTTACTCAATTTGAGCTTTTGTTTGTCATGTTATATGTTTGAGATTCGTTTATATTCAAAATATAAAGACTATTATTAACATCTGATGTACATATCAAAATGTCATATTTATATACAAAACACCCAGTGTTCCAAAATACAAAGGTATACCCGCATCGGGTTAAACAAGATACATAGATGATGTTCCTAGTTAAACTAGGTACAAAATAACAGTCACCTAATGTAATTATATGCCCCAATGGCAGATACAAAACATAGGTCCCAACGGCCAAAACAGCGACTCTCGTCCCGTTTCCGACCAGTAGGTCGATCTCGCCTGAAGCCGGTATCCTGCTAATCAGCAGATCCTGCACGCCAGTACATATGTGAGTACCACATCCAGAATCAAAACTCTAATTTTTAAAACCAGTAGTGGACATGTTTATAACAAACATACCTGAATCCGGAGCCTTGCCCGTCTTCACTTCCTTCAACTCCGCCTTGTACTCACGGAAGTCATGCTTCCAGTGACCCCGTTTGCTATAATGTAGGCAGACGTTTTGAGATATGTCTTTAGTCTTCCCAGAAGACTGTGATGATTTAGCCTTGCCCTTCTTCTTCATTTTCTTCACACCCCCAGAAGCCTTCGGAAAAGCTTTGGCCATCTGGGATGTCGAAGTAAGGTGCGCCTCGCACTTTTTGCCCTTTAGAAGATCTGGCTCTGCTTCTTTCAGTATCATCATTAACTTTCCAAGAGTCTTTTCTTGGTTCATCATATTGTAGTTCATGACGAACCCGCCCCAGCACTCGGGTAGAGATTGTAAGATCAAATCTATGGAAGTCTCGACCTTGAAGTTTATGCCCAGCTGACCTAGCAGTTCGATGTCAGCAATCATCTGCGATATATAGTGCTCGAAAGATGTACCCTCTGACATACGCGAGCGAAATATCTTCTTTCGCAACTCATGCTTCTGAGATCTAAGATTAGACTTGTGAAGATCCTTCAATTTCAACATCATACTATAAGGATCCAATCCTTTGTTCTGACGATGAAATTGAGGAGTCATTGCGACAAGTATTACGGATTGAGTGCTAAATTTATCATCATGATGAGTCTTCCAAAACTCATGCTCTATTGTTTTCTCAACTTCGGGCTCATGCCCGAGAGGTTTCTCTATGGCATAGAGTAACTTCTCGGCTCCCAAGACTATCCTGATATTCATCTCCCAATCTGGAAAATTGGAGTCGTTAAAGACATTATCGCCCATGACGATGTCCCTAACGCTAATCTTTCCAGCCATCTCGATTGCAATAGTCCAACTATTCAATCAACGATATCGGGTACACTCAAAATGTAATGGTTACTATAGTCCAACTATATAACCAACTATAAGTGGAGTAGTGTCTTATACAGTCTAACTGTTCAAAGAAAGCAATTAAATAAATATTAGTCCAACTAATATATTTATAACGATGATAAATAAAATTAAAAGAGCGCGTTTAACAAGTATTAAACGAAATTGCAAATTTAATAATAGTCTCCCACTATTTTTCGGTGATCCTCTAATCCTCTATTGATTCCCCAGGAAACCCAGTTTCCTAGTGGGCTAGGATCCATTAAATAACACACAACCTTGACTTTGGCCAACAAGCTGGATGAAACTTAACTAGATAGATCTCTAAGATCAATTTAATCCCATCCAATTCCTAGATCCGGTAGGTGGACCTCCAAGTCCGAGATATATATCCAATATATATTTCCTAACCTTTTCCTCTGGATCAACTAAGCCTTGGCTTTGGCTCAACAAGCTTAATTATTCCAGTTAAGCGTGACCCATTGACAGTGGGAAAGCTTCGTAATCCACGTCGATGTACAGAAGTGACCTTGACTTTGGCCAATAAGTCACAACTGCCCAAGACATGCGATATATAACAAAGCTTTCGTGGTTCAAACACATCCGCGATGGACAATGATCTTGACTTTGGCCAACAAACCAATGTTAATCTTAGATCTTGAGTAAGAACCACTCAATGGAAGGAAAACGCTTAATATTAAAGTGAGGGTTTTCGCATAAATTGGCATCCAATTTATTATCTTTGATTATGTCTCATCATACACCCTTAAACATGCATTCTAAAAGCATAATAAGGCGCGATAAAATAATAATGATATGCAAATGGATATATAACAATTTATTCCTAGAACAAATCTCTCACTTTCCTCTCTCCCGCTAGCCATTTACATACTTCTACCCAATTACATAATACATTAAAGAAACCTCATTTACATTGAGGGGAATTGGTGAGAAGAGAAATACAAAGAGTAAAGAGATAATAGGCTGGACACACATGTCCAATTTAATAAATTCCGAATTTATTACAATAATTTCCAAAATTGCCCACACCCTTCTAATATCCATCCGATATACATTATTCATACAAATACATCCAATTATTCACACAAAGCATGTTAGTCAATCAATCTAATCCAATTAATTAATCTTTGAATTAATGACCATCCAATGTTCAAACAACGATTTGATTTGCGCGAGTCCAACTTGTTTAAGAATAAATACTCAAAGTACGTATTCTTGAATTATATCGAACTACAATTTTAAATCCAATTTAAATTGTATTCAATACTAATTCATGTTTAATTCCAAATTAAACAATTACACTTATTTTAGTGCCTTAAAGACTTGGATTCCAAATCCAATCTATATGGGTCTCAAAGGCCCTATTAGCATCCAATACTATTCAATTAAAGTCCAATGGGCTTTCAATTAATTCTTTAGGCATTGGCTTTGGAAATTATGGACCCAACCCAAGATGCCAAGGCCCAAGTTAGGAATCACCCTATGCCACAAAATCAATTTAGGCCCATTAAGCCCAATTAATTTTTTAAAGGCCCAATAGTAATATTTGGACTTTATGGAAATGGTTTTAGGCCCAATTAGATCCAACCCAATTGTCCAAAACCAATCTTGGCCCAACCAAACCCATTAGTCCAAATATAACAAATTAGCCCAATCCAATTTAAAGACTAATTTATTATTAACATAATATTCCAAATATCACATTAATTTAATTAAAGTGTAATTACCATAATTAATTGATTAATTCAATATTTCCAAAACATCAATTAATCAAATTAATCGTACTTTAATTCTCAAATTCATGTCCAACACAAAATTGAGGCAAAATCAATCCATTCCAACATGCTTAATCTCACGGCAACCATATGAAATTAATATCCAATTTTGATTTCAATCCATTTAAATCAACAATTAACATTCAATTTCATGCTATTTAACACATCTAATTGTCAAATTCAAAAAATCACCATGAGCATTCCAAGGGTTACATTCGGCCATGTCTTGGATTTTAGGGAGATTTTTGATCCAATCAATTTCTCAAATCCAATGATGTACAAATCCAATTCATCATCATCTAAACATAACCAAACAACCAATTTTGAATTTTCACACTCCAAACATAAAATTCCCAAATTAAAGTTATGAACCCTAGAATTTAAAATCAAGTTTAGGTGGCTCATGATATCATTGTTAGTGTCCTAGACATGCCAAGGATCTCTAAACATTGATTTGTGTGTGAATTAACAAGTATAAAATGCGGAAAAACATACAATGATCGGATGAAGTTTAAGACTTTTTCTTTGTTGTATGAAAGCTCCAAGCTTTGTTGAGTATTTCCAACACTTGGGTGAGTTTCCCTATCACATTCTTTTAACTCTTGAAGTGCTAGCTTGCTTGAAATTTTGCAACAAAATTTCCAAGGGAGAGAGGAGAGCTCACAGTTTTGGAGGAGGAAGAGAGAGGAATAGTGATTTTTGTTTTCCAAAAACTTAAAATTTATGTTGACTTCCGAAGTTGGTTTAAGTGTGTAGTTGTGTGAAGTTAATGCCTCATTTACTTTTCAACTACTTAGATCACAAATAGTGACAAGTTGATGTAAGTCATGGGCCCACCCATTTAAATTCCAAATTTAGTTGGCACACACAACACGACTTTGGGCACGGTTTCGTTTAATCCGATTAAACAAATTTTCGGTCGCTAAATAATTAAATCCAATTTAATTAAATAATAATGCCTAGCAAAATTATTACGAAAGTCACTTACGAATTAATTCCAAATTAATTCGTTCGCTTGAATTAAAAATCCAATTTTAATTCCGTATTGAAATCCAATTTCAATTAATATATCTGATATATTATTTTTGCCCAATTAAATAAATTAAATAGTAAAATCTAATTTCACTATTAAATTTACTTTGCCGATTAATTCCAAATTGATCACGTTCTCTCTTTTAGACGAATTTAATCCCAGATAAATTCTTGACGTAATTAAACCCAAATTAATTTTCTCTCTCATAATTAATCTCAGATTAATTCTGTTCGAGTCAAATATCATCGGTGAATCTTTGGGAAGCGACCCAAGAGATCCCTGGATATGTTGGCAGTAAATCTGGTCATCTGACTATCCGAACACGTGCGTACCCGGTACCACGTTCTTACCGATTTACAAGACATGGTTGGCTTCTAGCAAAGTATCGTGCCTACCCAATTTTACAGAAATATTCAACGAAGAATATATAATATGTATCAGGCATAGTATACTATGTATTGCGTATTACGATCCAATATTGGATGTCACATGCTAGGCTTAGGGCTGGAATTATGTATGCCCCATACGAAGCATACATCGGATCACTAGCAACTAGTCTCTGTAATCGGATAATCATGACCTTGTCATATTATCCCGACAGCTGCAGCATTTAAGAGTACTAGTTTTGTATCCCTGCGTGATCATCATCTCCATATGACTGAAGTGGTACTTCCATCTTGACATCACACCCAATACACTACGATTCTCAATAAACCCAGAAGAGGCGTACACAGAACCTATTAAAGCTCCGGACGACCAAAACCAAAGCGTACTGATTGTCGCAAGTATTAGCGATGCAAGTCTCAGGTTAAGACCACATACACCTACCCTGATTCAGATTCCCATAGACACATAGTCATACTACCAATGGAATTCTGAGGGGTCTATCCAGAGTGAAGCTGTTCTCGGTCCAACGGCTAACAGAACCTCCTATCACACTTGAAAAAATATCCAATACTTAAATATATGAGAACTATGTCGTTAAGCTTCCATAACGTGCACAAGTGTAATACTAGTCTATTCCGCATTATCGATGTCCAGTCTCGATAATACTATGACTAGGGATATTTAATGATTAAACCATTCGTGGATTAATATTGTCTCATATCTTATTAATCCGGAACTAATCATAAGGACTTTTATCATTTATATATCCAAGTAATCCAATTACAAAATGATAAAAGAGCAATTTCCTTTGTCACAAAGCTAAATTGTACAAAAACATCATGTCTTGTACAAATAGTGATGCTATGGTTCATAATTGTCCAACAGTTACGTATCGCTGTCTCCCTGGTCATGGGTCTGTATCTGTCAATGTGCATAGTGTCTCCCTTGGGTATGCAAAATGCATATACATATCAATCATATGATCATGTAATTCATGCAATGAAATGCAATGCAATGCAATGAAATGACATTATCCATATACACAATAGCAAAGTCAACTACATCTCACTCATCCAATACATACAAAATGGATTCGTACCCCATTTCAACAAACGCATCTATATGAAAAATCTCGCACGTGTTATTAAACATATCAACACATTTCATACATTGGTTCCACACTAAGACCGAACTAAACTGAAGTATGGAAAACTTCGTTAAAACTTTTTGTAAAACTTTTACATCTCGTGTACGGAAGCGTGCTCTACTTGAAGATATGCTTAAATAGGAAAATGTAATGACAAGTTGTACTAAACTTTTCATGCTGATATTAGCTTGCTATTTAGAAACCCGACACTATGCATACTTTCAGACAATCTGTTTCTATATGTGCTATTTATGAATCTCACTGTCTATACCTCACGAATCTCTCATTTCATGCTTTCTGAAACTATATAACTACTATTACTTATTTTTGAGAGCCTTCAATCTATATACATATCTAAACACATAATCAACCATCATATCTAGTCTATTATGACGAGTACATAGTGAGACACTTACATGGGGTCCATGTTATCCTTTCTCTTTCCCCAACTGTAACAAAAAATACGGACTGTGAGGGTCGTTAATCATGGAAAACTTAATGATAGTATAAACTCCCAAACTTTTCGGGAAAAATCCAAATTAAATTTGTTTTCAGTTTCATTACTCGTAATACATCCAATACTTATATTACATCATTAAACATTGTTCTATATCAATTCAGTAGCTCAAATATGCAAATTACGCGTTTCTAGAAAATCCTCCAAAAAGTTTTCAAAAACGCTGCTGAAGGATCCTAAGCCCTCCGAACCTCTCTGGAATAACGTAAATACTAGCATATCATCATAATTAACAAATATCCTTAATTACGTTCATCAAAGCACAAATGCGTCTGAAATCTAATTTTATCGGAAACTCGCTTACTTATCGGATCAATCCAATTCGCTCCAATTTCTCTTGGATTCTACCATAAACACATATTCGATATACTAATACTCAAACAATTCAATTTATATCATTATGCTACTCTACGAAGCTATTGGAAACATCTGAACATTTAACAGAAAACTTAAAATTAATGAATTATTATCGGGAGGTCTTACCAAGATTTCGAGGCCATATACGGACTCCAAACAATCCCACGAACGCGCTGGAATCGACAGAATTTCGATCGAAGGTACTGTTCATACAATATTACTATTCACATATTTCGTTTCATCCAATCTTATGTTTATTCTTGATTTAATCGTTTAGTATGTTATTTTCCTTTATGCATGATTTAGTTGTTTAACATCTTCCTTTTTATGCATAATTTATGTGTTTATGTGATTAGAGGTATCATTTTTTTGTGATTCTGTTCGAATGTGTTATCAAACGCTATATAAACGTATGCATTCTGCCTCGTCCCGTTCGAACGTGTTATCAAACGCTACTCGAACGCGTGCATTCTGTTTACCATTCGAACGCGCACGCACAAGACATATTCCTTCATTATGTTTTGCATGCTTGTTTCCTTAGTTATTAATTTCCCCATCATATGCTTAGTTAGCTCGTTTTAATGTTTATGCTTTTACCGTCATTGTTTATTTACCTTTCCGCATTTATTTATTTAGTATGTTCATGAAATTGTGTGCTTACCGTTATTTCGACTTACTTTTATGCATGCAAGCTTAGATATAGGTAGTATGCAAACTTAGATATAGGTTGTTATTGCGTAGACTTGGTTATATTATTGCACAAATCTGTTTATTACAAGTGGCATAAGTAATAGACCATTCCGAATCCAACGGTTTGAGGTCTTCCCTTGCGAGGGGTGAGTGCGGCCTTAAATCATTTTCCCAGTTCACACTGGGTGGCGACTCCATTTTATTTCTCCGGTTTAGTTCCCCCGTGGGCTACTCCGTACTCCCGACTAGGCCGCGAGCCTGGAACAGCGTCGCTGATTTCTATGTCCTACAGTCTGGCGACTCCACTGGGGAAAGAGAATCGGGCCCGAAATAATGCCTTGTAATGCTTGTGATTTTTGTTTTAGTTAACCGTGTCTATTGTGGGTTGAAGGGGTTTAATCAAAGGCACTATTAGAGCTAGGTAATGGTTTGATGTCCTCCTTCATTCACTACCTTTTTATAAGGAAAAGCTGTGAAGGCACCTAGATAATCATTTACTCGAAGCTTACTGTGATGGACTAATTTGGAGGACTTGTTGTTTATTCCTGTCACCAAGGCGATAAGAGCCTAAGAGGCTTGGGTATTTAAGAGAGTTCGCTCCACCCTCCCTCTGGGGAATCTTCAATAGGAAATCCATTTGACAGTCAGTCACACATCATAACTCGTTGGCACGTACCTTACGATATAAAAAAGGTGCGCTCACTTGGTCGCTCGAATCCTTGAGTGGGGAGTCCTAGTTGTGGGCAATCCTTCTTCAGCGGGAGCCTTTGTCTACACCCCCGTAAACTCACATGTGAACCATAGTTATATGACCAATAGAAATTATTTCGTTATGCTTGTGTTTAGGACCATCATCATTTGGATTCAGTTGGACTTCGTGTCAAGAGATGTGAACTTGTTGGGCCATTTAAACTGGGACGAGTTCATGTCCTTTGACAATTGGGCCAAAAGCTTCTAAAATGCCGATAGGCCATTTTGTGTTTGGGCCTCTATCATTTGAAGTTGTTTAGCCATGTTATTGCAAAAGTGTAAACCTGTTGGGCCTTTTTCAACTGGGATAAGTTTGCACCTCGCAATAGTATGATTGAATGCTTTAAAATGATAATGGGCCGACTTATATATTCCATACATCGCACGCATCTCATACATACACGCATCATGTTAACCCCTGTGTCTTAAAAGCCATCATAGATACCTGTTGGGTTAGGAAAGAGGGAAGACTCGTCAAAAGACTGTTAGTGAATATGAGCGAATCAGTTAACAAGGGATCTCGTATGGATCAGCTGGATACTAGCCTCACTAAGGTTACCGAGCAGTTGTAAGCTTTGATCACCGCTATGGCTAATATGGTTATGCCCCATGCTGGGGGAGGCTCTGAGAATGTGAGGCGTGAAGACCCTCCAAACAAATTGAATGATGATGCCCTTGTCTTTGATAATGACATGGATGGGTATGAAGCATGCGCATTTGGACTGACAGCATTGATAGCCTTGAAAGCTAAGAATGTGGAAGTCTACGGAGATTCGATGTTGGTAGTCTGACAGATTCAATGAGAATGGGAATTGAAGGAAGAATGGTTGAAACCTTACTTGTTCCACCTCAGGAGTCTGGCACAGGCCCTCCCCAATTGTAAGTTCCAGCACTTGCCGCGAGAAGAGAATCAAATGGCAGACGCGTTAGCTGCACTAGCCGCAACTTGGGAAAATCCAGAGTAATTGATGATGAGACCTCTAGTGTTGACAACGGCAAGCAGACATGTCTACGAGATAGAAAAGGTCTTGGAAGTAGAGGTCGACGATGGGAAACCTTGGTATTATGATATTCAGAGATATCTAGAAAGAGGGGAATTCCCAGAAGAAGCAAGTAGAAAGGACAGGTTAGTCATGCAGAAGTTAGCTTCTCAGTTTGTGAGTTTGAAGGGAGAACCTTACAAGAGACAAGCAAATGGCATCCAGTTGAAGTATTTGAAGAAGGAAGAGGCTCAGAAAGCAATGGAAGAAGTACACGCCGGAGTATGTGGACCGCACATGAATGGATTGAACTTGTCCCGCAAGATAGTGAGACAAGGCTTTTATTGGTCGACCATGGAAGCTGACTGTGGGAAACTGGTAACGCACTGTCAGGATTGCCAAGCACACGGTAACTTGAACCATTTGCCGCACACAGGGTTGCATGGGCTATCAGAGCCGTGGCCTTTCTCAACATGGAGAATTGATATGATCGGAGAAATTCGACCGCATGCATCAATGGACATCGTTTCATAGTAGTGGCAGTAGACTAATTTTCAAAATGGGTGGAAGCCGAGTCATTTCGAAATGTTACAACAAAGCAGATGGCAAAATTTATAGCCCGAAACATCATTTGTCGATATGGAATGCCGCGTCATATGGTAACGGAAAATGGAGTCCAGTTTCAGAGAGAAACGAAGGCAATGCTACAGAAGTATGGGATAGGACATCACAAGTCATCACCTTACAGACCACAGGAAAATGGGGCAGTCGAAGCAGCCAATAAGACAATAAAGAGGATACTAGCCAAGATGACGGAGAATTATAAAGATTAGGCTGACAAGCTACCGTACGCCCTGTGGGGATACAGAACTTCTGTGAGAACAGCAACGAGAGCCACACCTTACACTTTGGTCTACGGAATGGAAGCAGTACTGCCCGTGGAAGTTGAGATACCGTCTATGCAGGTATTAGCAGAAACAGAGTTACTTGAACAAGAATGGGCCTCGCAGAGATTTGAATAGTTAGCACTGTTGGATGAGAAGAGAATGGAGTCCTTACATCACATGCAGATATACCAGAAGAGGTTGGCTCGAGCATTCAACTGTTGGAGATTCTAAGGGTCCCAAGGATCACAAATCAAGTATGAACATGAGTGAATACATTCGAGGAAGTCGCAGAATACTTACATCGATCGGTTAAGCGACACGGAGGCAACAAAAATTTCAGATTCTGCCTTCTGGTTTGTGCGACAGTGGGCTGTATTTTGCTCACTGGTTTCGGCCTTGGGAGGTCATCTTCCAAGCTCCAAGCTTTGCGAAACGATTCCCGACTCATGGGTGGACTTCCCTATCACATTCGCATGATCCCGGAGTGTGTTAGCACTCTCGATTTTGCCACAAAATCACACTTGCTTCCCTTTCACTGCTCACATTTTTTAGCAGAAAAACAGAATAAGAAAAGCCCTCTTGGGCGAGAGGATGAAGAGAAATTGGAGAGAGAGAAGAGTTGTGAGAGTTGTGTTGATTTTCAAAAAATCAAAGACATATATACCATATATTAAAATATAGTAAATGTCTTGTTAAGCTTTCAAAAAGCTTTACACCAACCTTGAGTGTTCCACACTCATTCATTAACCAAACAACTACCATCACTCAAAGTGACTAGTTGTCACATCAATCAATCAAATGTCACATCACTCAAAGTGATATGTGATTTGACGCTTGATGTGACGCTAGAAGCGACTAGCGATTTGACGCTTGATTTGACTTGCGTGCCGCACTCGAATTCGAAATACGAATGCGCTCGTAAATAATATGGGGCTCGGGTTCACTAATTTCAAATTAAAAAATTTTCTGTTGCGACGTAATTAAATGATTACGCCTAGCGAAGTCACTATTCACGTCGCTAACGAATTAATTCTAAATTAATTCGTTTGCCCGAATTAAAATCTAATTTTAATTTCGCGTCGAAATCCAATTTCGTTTAATATATTAAATATATTAATTTGCCGATTAATTCCAAATTAATCGTTATCTCTCTTTAAATGATATTTTATCCTATATAAAATATCTCCGCAATTAATCCCAAATTAATTTTCTCACTCATCTAATTAATCCCAGATTAATTAAAAGTGCGAGTCATATGTCATAGGTGAATCTTTGGGAGCGACCCATGAGATCCTCGGATATGTTGGCAGTAAATTCGGTCGTCAGACTATCCGAACACGTAAGTACCCATACTACGTTTATACCGATTTACAAGACAAGGTTGACCTCTAGCAAAACGCCATGCCTACCCAATTCTCCGGAAACATCCTTACAGGAATAAATGATCTGTATCAGGCGTAGTATACGTAGTATTGCGTATTTCTGTCCAGTATCGGATGATCACATGCGAGGCCTGGGGCTGGTATAATGTCTCCCCCATACGAAGCATATATCGGATTACGAGCAACTAGTCTCTTTAATATCGGATAATCATGACCAAGTCATATTATCCCGACGGTTGCAACCTTTATTAGAGATCCAGTTATGTATCCATGTGCGATCATCAACTTCATATGATTGGAGTGATACTTCCGTCTTGACATCACACCCAACACACTACGATTCTCAATATACCCAGCATTGGCATACACAGAACCGGTTAAAGCCCTGGACGACCTCAACCAAAGTATATTGATTGTCGCAAGTATTAGCGGTGCAAGTCTCAGGTTAAGACCAAATACACATACCCTGATTTCGGACTTCCATAGACACATAGTCATACTACCAATGGAATTCTGAGGGGGTCTTATCCAGAGCGAGGCTGTTTCCCGTACCATCGGTGAAACACAACCTCCTATTACACTTGCATGAGTATCTTATACCTAAATATATGAGAACTATGCCGTTGTGCCCTCACAACGCGCACAAGTGTAATACTAGTCTTTTACGCATTCATCGATGTCCAATATCGATAATGCTCTGACTAGGGATATTTAATGATTTATCCTTCGTGGATTGATACTGTCTCATATCATTCTCAATCCAGGAACAAATCATAGGGACCTCCTATCATTTATATATCTAGGTGATCTAATCACAAATGATAAGAGTGCAATCTCCTTTGTCACATAGTTAATTTATACAACAACACCATGATCTGTACAAATAGTGACGCTATGGGTCATAATTGTCTAACAATCTCCCACTTGGCCTATAGCCAGTCACTCGAGTGTCTTACACCCGAACTATGTACGGTTGGCTCAAATTACTGAGAAATGCTTTTGTCAGCGGATTTCCATGACTATCATCTGATGCGATTTATTCGATATTCACATCGCCACGATGTATGATCCGAACGAATCAGATGAATATCGAAGTATGTATCTGGATCGTTGATGAGACCATTAATTCTTTAGCCTGTGCTCGAACCTAGCTCAGTTGCTAACATAAATATATCTAATCTAATTAGATTTGTTTATCGACCCAGAAGGCTTCTATTACTGCCTCAGCTGCATCAATTAACCCGAATATGTTGTTTATTCGGTAACAGTATCTTGCTTGGAAGATTTCCAGCTCACTGTACCGTTATTCAAACTTTGTAGTACCGTTTGCGACTTGTAATCATTTTATCGGTTTAGGAAACTTGCAGTAGTGATCCCAGTCACTTCAAGTTCTAATTCTCCACAGATTAAGACAGCATCCTTAGTTCTCTAAGATACTAACGGATGTTCTTAACTTCAATCTAGTGACTATCACTCGGATTGGCCTGTTTGTGAATCCATATGCTCAAAGCGTATGAGACATCAGGTCCCGTATATTTTTCAATGTACGAGTTCTCGGAGAGTTTTCTCGAAAGCCAAGCTTTCACCGATTGTTTATTATGGGAATATCATTTCCAAGAAATGACGTATATTATCATTATTCTTAGGACATTTTATTGTCAGTGCGCTCCCACTAACCCTCTTATATACACAAGAATCATTTCGTTTTGAATTAAATCATACTCCATTATGATTACATCAAAACGATAATTCCAAGAACCTAATGTTTGCTTCAATCCAAATATGGATCGAATAACCCGCAAACCTTGTTTGCTAGTTTTAGTACGACAAAACTGACAGGATGTTGTAAACATCCTCCAAAAGGCGTCCGTTAAGGAAAGCGGTTTTGGCATTTAGCTGCCATATTTCATAAATGAAACACGCACCTTTAGCAAGCATTATCCAAATGGATTTTCCGTGGCAACAGTTAAAAGGTTGAATCGTAATCAACACAATGTTGATAACGATACCTTTCCATTACAAGCCTAGCTTAATACGTTGGTATGTTTCCATCTATGCATGTCTTCCTTGAAGACTTATAAGTACCAATAGGCACAATGCCTTGCGGTACATCAACTAGTATCCAAACTTGTTGATTTACATGGAATCCATTTCGGACTCATGACACTTTGACATAATAGGGAGTCGATACCTTGTATCACTTCCTCACACGTAGTCAGTTGGTATTCCTCAATAAGATAGACATCTTTATGAGGTGAGATCAGAAACCCATACCCCAGGTTGTTTTCTGACTCTTTCCGACATACGCGGTTCTTGTGTATTTGAAGATTATGGTATAGATTCATCTTTGATGAACTATTTATGTTCCATTAAGATTCGGTGCCTTGAACAGTATTACTCCGATTTTCATCGAGTTTTACTATCCTCCCACTTACCACTGCATATCGGTATTCCTCTTAGAAAAACCGCATGGTGAGAAACAATTACATTGTTCTCATGTGAGTTGTATAAGTACAATACTTTGGTTTCCCTAGGATAACCTACAATTGACACTTTTCCAATGTGGGTTCTAGTTTGGTATCATCCAAACATATGCCTAGCATTCCCAAATTATCATGAATGAGAAACCCGAGTTCTTTCCCGTCCATATCTAATATGAAGTCTGTCTAATAGATTTTATGGAACCTTATTCAAAATAAGTTCTTGCACTGTTTATGCGTATCCGTTGAAGGGAATGGTAGCTCAGAGCGACTCATGATTAACCTTGTTATGTCCAACAAAATTCGGTTACTCGATTTGGACACACCGTCAAACTGACGTGTTCCGGGAAGAGTCCTCATTGAAAGAATACTATACTCTTTCAAGTATTTTAGAAACTTATTGCTTAAGTATTTTCCATTACGGTCTTACCGTGACGGTATAATACTATAGCCGATCTGTTTGTCTATTTCGTGTCGAAACTTTAAAAGTTTTCGATTCGTGTTTCGAAAGAAACACATAACCATAACGCGATGCCACATCCGTATAGGTCACGAAATATTCATATTCACATCTAGCCTAGCTAGACATGGGCCCACTTGCTTCACTATGAACTAGGGCTAACAGATTGGTGGCATTTACACTTTTACTAAGTAAATAGTGTTTTAGGCACTTTGCCCAAAAAACTAGATTCGTAGACTTTATTTGAATGGAATCAAATTAGTCCGAGTACCCACTCTTCGAAAGTGTGGATATACGAGTCTTGTTTAATTGTGTCCCAGACAACAATGCCATAATTAGTTTCACTGATCAAATCAGTTTGAGCTATTTGTTTGTCATGTTATATATTTGAGATTTATTTATATTCAAAATATAAATTCTGTTATTCACATCTAATATGTATATCTCAATATCATCTTTATAAAATAAAACACTTCAGTGTTCTAGAATATAAAGGTTCACCTACAGTGGGTTAAACACTGATATAGAGATAATGTATCTAGTCAAACTAGTTACATTATAACAGTTTCCAAATTTAGGTACACACCCGAAGGGTAGTTCCTAAACTTAGGTATCTACAGTTAAAACAACGACTTTCGTCCTATTTACAATTCGCAGATTAAATCTCAATTGAGGTCAGTATCCTGCTCAAAACAGATTCTGAACATCAATTATATATCACACTAAGTATCTAAAATCCAATTTTAATACTAGTAGTGAATATATTTATGACAAACATATTTGAAGTCAGAGCCTTGCTCGTTCTTCAATTACTTCATGTCTGCTTTGTCCAAACGGCAGTCACGCTTCCGCGATCCCGTTTGCCACATTCAAGCAGACATTTTGGGATATGTCTTTTATCTTCCCAGAAGATTATAATGATTTTGCCTTTCCCCGTTTCAACACTCCAGAAGCCTTTGGCCAAGCCTTGGCCTTCTAAAATATCGAAGTAATGTGCGTCTTGCGCTACTTGCCTAATTGCAAACTTTGACTTAGTCTCCTCGAGAATAGTCATTAACTCTCCAAGAGTTATTATTGCAATTTTAGTACTTCTAAGATCTAAAATAGATCTATGAAGATCCATCAATTTCTTTATCATACTTTAAGGATCTAATCCTTAGTTCTGATTCATAAATTAAGGAGTCTACTGCGGTAAGTATAATGGATTAAGAACTAAAGTTATCATCACATAATCTTCCAAAGATTATGCTCTACTGTTTGCTTAACTCCGGGCTTAGGCCTAATATATTATTTTATCAAATAAAATAACTTATTATTTTTCCAGGACCATCCTGAAATTTATTCCCAATTTAAAAATTAAACCATTTAAACACATTTTCCCTAAGATTATGTTTTAAATGTCAATCTTTCAATTACATCTTGATTATAATAGTCCAACTATTTAATCAACAATTTAGGTACTACTTATTATAATGATTACAATAGTCCAACTATTTAATCAACTATAATTAATAGATTAAAATCAATTATATTGATTACTATAATCCAATTATAAAATCAAATATAAATGAATAGTTTGAATATAGTCCAACTATTTATTAAAACAACATTTAAATATTAGTCCAACTAACATTTAATTTATTTGACGAATTGATATTTGTTTGAGCGCGTATGGCAAGTAATTAAACGAATATTGCAAATTCAATTCTTGCCTCCCACTATTTTTCGGTGAGCCTATAACCCTCCGTCGAGTACTCGGGAAACCGCGTTTCCTAGTGGGCTAGGATCCCATTAAATATCACACAATCTTGACTTTGGCCAACAAATTGTATGATAATTAACTAGGTAGATGACGAGTGGTATTTATACCACTATGTCCCACTCATTTGACCTAATGTTTTGTATTGTTTCTCGAGATTTATGAACGTTTTGATGTGTTTTGTTGTTATTTTGCAGATAAATAAAGTTTGGACAGCACTGGAGGCAATTTGGGGCAAATCCGGACAAAAATGCGTCAACTGGAATTATTTTGTCTTCTTCGCGTCGCGCCGCGCATAGCCTTGGCGTCGCGACTCCCAGCCTGCGCCGAAGTTGCTAAAATGCGCCATGGTCAACGGGTCAACAATTTGAAAAGTTTGACTTTGCTAACGTGCGCCATGCCACGTGTCACCATCACAGAAGACTTGCTAACGTGCGCTGCCACGTGTCATCATCCTACGGTGCCGACAATCATCATCTTCGCTATCGTGCGCCTTGCCACGTGTCGACATCTCAACGATTTGCTAAAATGCGCCGCTGCCACGTGTCAAAATCAGACGCTGCCGACAATCTTCTTCAACATGACGTAAGCGATGACGTCCATGAACAGTGCCACGTCATCGGATCTCTTTTGCCGCCTCGCCACGTGTCAAGCCAGGATTGAGCCACGTTTTCACTGTAGCGCGCGGCGCGACGCGCAGAGAGCGTCGCGACGCGCGCACCCCATCCGCGCCTATAATAGAGCGCGATGGTTCAGTTTTTGTTGTACCATTTCCTCTCCCAAATCCTATGTAATTAGGGAGTTTCTCTCTCTCTAAGTTCTTTTTATCTAGTTTTTGTAATTTTTAACTAAGTTCTGTAATAATAATAATTTATTTTCTTTATTTTACAGTTTTTACTACTCATTATGAGGAGGTAACTTCCTTCTGTTAAGGTAAAGGTAATTATTTTACTATTACTTCTTAGATTATTCTCCCATATTATAATAATATATTCAAGTTTTAAATTGACTTAATCAGGATACCGCCAGGTTGGTCGGTGGATAATAAAATTCATATTCCGCCTTTATGGCTGGTTTATTTTAAATTCCGTCTTTATGGCTGGTTTATTTTAAGTTCCGCCTTTATGGCTGGTTTATTTTCATTCCGCCTATATGGCTGGTTGTTTTGATTCCGCCTTTATGGCTGGTTGTTTTAAAATGATTCCGCCTTTATGGCTGGTTGTTTTTAAACTAATTAAATCAAAATACCGCCTATATGGCTGGATGAAAATGTTTTGCAAAGCTTATATTATATTATGGGAGAAATCTAATTAGTATATAGTAGAAGTAATTCCTTTTTACCTTAGCAATTTTTATTAATTCATTTTCAGCATTTATTTTACTGCATTTACTTTATGCAATTTTATTTTAAGTCTTTTAAGTTTTTAGCCCTAATTGTGTCGTAGCTAAGTTAGTTATCTAGGGCTGTGATGAATTTCATTAAACTGGTTTATAAGGGTTAGATTATAGTTTGGGTAATTTAAAGATTTATTTATTGAGTCTTAATCTTAATGCTCTTTAATTAACTGGCCATTAATTAAATATATTAGGTAAACTTAAAATGAACTAGACATAGGGATTTTAAGTTTAAGACCTTAGACTCAATAGCCCACGATCTTCCTTGAGGATAGATAACCCTTTATAGATTTCCTTACAGGATAGGAATATACCTGTAGGGCGGGGGTAGCCATAATTGGAACTTAGACTTAATGAATCCAGGTAATGTGGTTGACATAGGAATATGGTTCAATTGGGTTATACTGGGTATTTGTAATTGACCATCGGAAGAGGCTTTTACATAAGTTAGTGTTCCAGGTTAATAAATTGATATTTTACCCAACTATAAGATAACTACTTCATCTTTATATAATATTGAAATAAGTCACAACCCTGGATAGTTTTTAATATTGAATTTCCTTAAAATCTACTTTTAAGCAATTTTAATTATTTGTCTTTAAATTTAGAATCGTCGTCATCCAAATCAATCAAACAACTTGTTAGATACTGGTAATCATTTGGCCAATAAATTGATAACAAAAAGGTTTTAAGTCCTCGTGGATCGCTATTTTTTTATACTACTTGAACGATACGTACGCTTGCGTTATACGTGTGTGTTTACGCCGGTCAGTAGATCTCTAAGATCGAGTGGATCCAATCCAATTCCTAGATCCGGTAGGGGGACATCCAGTCCAAAAAATATATCTTATATATGCCAATACATCCAATGTATTACCTAACCTTTTTCCTCTGAATCAACTAAGCATTGGCTTTGGCACAACAAACTTAGTGATCCCAGTTAAGCGCGACCCATTGACCATGGAAAGCTTCGTAATCAATGTCGATGGACAAGAAGTGGTCTTGACTTTGGCCAACAAACCACAACTTGGACAAGACACTGACATGTAACAAATCCTCCGTGATTCAAACACATCCTCGACGGATAAAGGCCTTGACTTTGGCCAACAAGCCAATGCCAGTCTCGGATCTTGAGTGAGAATCACTCAATGGAAGGAAAGACGCTTAATATTTTACAAGGGTTTTTCGAGTGCAAATTGGCAACCAATTTATTATCTTTGTTAAGGTCTCATCATCATACACCCTTAAACATGCATTCTAAACACATAGTAAAGCGCGTATAAATAAAATAATAATGATATGCGGATGGATACTTTACACATTGATCCTAGATCAAATCTCTCTCTTTCTCTCTCCCGCTAGCACATGTATTACTTCTACCTGTTACACTACACTTCTAAAGAAACCTCATTTACATTGAGGGGAATAGGTGAGAAGAGAATACAAAGAAATGAGAGGTAATAAGGCTGGACACGCATGTCCAATTTAATAAATCAAATTTATTACAACAATTTCTAAAATTGCCCTACCCATCTAATATCCATCCGATATACATTATTCATGCATCACAACCATGTATTCACGCAAGCATGTTATCAATCAATCTAATCAAATTAATTAATCTGATAATTAGTGATCATCCAATGTTCAAACAACGATTTGATTTTGCTCGAGTCAAACTCGTTTTGCGAATAAGTACTCAAAGTACGAATTCTCGAATTAAATTAAACTACACAATTAAATCCAATTCAATTTGTATTTAATTCTTATTCGCTATTTAATTCCAAATTAAATATCACACTTTTAATAAACCTTTTACGACTTAATTCCAATTTAATCGTTAGGGTCTCAAAGCCCGTTTAACGTCCAACGTTAATTTAATTTAAGTCCAACGGGCTTTTAATTAATTTCTTGAGGCGTGGACTTTTGGTCAACTCGTGTCCAAACCGAATAACCAAAATCCAATCCGGGAGTTTCCCCATAAGCCTAGAAATCAATCTTGGCCCATTAGGCCCAATTAAACTTTAAAGGTCCATTAAGTTGCATTTGGGCTTTATGGATGCGGTTTTGGGCCAATTGGATCCAATACAATTTGCCTTAACCCAAATTTTACACAAAAGCCCAATAAGCCCATTAAACATTCAAGCCCAATTTCCAAAATTAGCCCAAAACACTAAATTACTAAAATCCATTTTATAATTTAATTAATCAAAGTGTAACATAATTAATCACCCAAATCATTATTTCCAAAACAAAAATTAGGCTAATTAATCATGCTCATCTACATCAATTAGTGTCCAACACAAATTAACAAAAAATCAAACCCAATCATGCTTCTTGACTCTCGGCTTTCATAGGAATTTTTGTCCGATTCGGTTTCAATCCAATTAATTCCACAATCGACATTAAATCACATTCCTGAATGATTCTAACTCATCCAATGAATCAAAATTCAAAAATCAACAAGATCATTATAGGGCATTATATTCGGCCATGACCAAAATATTGAGGAAATTTGTTCCAAACATAATTGCAACAAATTGATCCAATCAATCATCAATTAAACATACTTTAAGCATTCTAAATCATCCAATTTCATTAATCATGCTCAAAATCAAGTTTACCCAATTTTAAGCCCTAAAAATTTTTCATGCTTTTAACCAAGCTCTGATACCATTGTTGGAGATTCTAAGGGTCCCAAGGATCACAAATCAAGCATGAACATGAGTGAATACATTCGAGGAAGTCGCGGAATACTTACATCGATCGGTTAAACGACGCGGAGGCAACAAAAATTTCAGATTCTACCTTCTGGTTTGTGCGGCAGTGGGCTGCATTTTGCTCACTGGTTTCGGCCTTGGGAGGTCATCTTCCAAGCTCGCTTTGTGAAACGATTCCCGGCTCATGGGTGGACTTCCCTATCACATTCGCATGATCCCGGAGTGTGCTAGCACTCTCGATTTTGCCACAAAATCACACTTGCTTCCCTTTCACTGCTCATATTTTTCAGCAGAAAAACAGAACAAGAAAAGCCCTCTTGGGCGAGAGGATGAAGAGAAATTGAGAGAGAGAAGAGTTGTGAGAGTTGTGTTGATTTTCAAAAATCAAGACATATATACCATATATTAAAATATAGTAAATGTCTTGTTAAGCTTTCAAAAGCTTTACACCAACCTTGAGTGTTCACTCATTCACTAACCAAACAACTACCATCACTCAAAGTGACTAGTTATCATATCAATCAATCAAGTGTCACATCACTCAAAGTGACATGTGATTTGACGCTTGATGTGACGCTAGATGCGACTAGCGATTTGACGCTTGATTTGACTTACGTGCCGCACTTGAATTCGAAATGCGAATGCGCTTGCAAATAATCTGGGGCTCGGGTTCGCTAATTCCAAATTAACGAATTTTTCGTTGCGACGTAATTAAATGATTACCTTGGGGTGTTAAATCCTCGTAGAAGTAGAAAATCAACCTCCATGTTTCAAATCTGTGATGTGGATAAATATTTAACATCTCTTTAAATCTCTCACAATATTGGTAAAATGTTTCCCCTACTCTTGTGTGAAAGTTGTGATTCTCCTCTTAAAGGAGTTTGTCCTGTGAGAGGGGGAAGAATTTTTTCAGAAACTGCTCTTGTAAATCATCTCATGTTCTGATGGATCCTGACATAAGATTTTGCTGCCAAATTTTAGCTTTATCCTTTAAAGAAAAAGGGAAAAAACTTAAGACGAATTATATTCATACTGTAATTTTGGTATGTGCAAGTGTTACATACCTCTTCAAATTCCCTTAAGTGGTGATAAGGATTTTCTGTTTCTAGACCGTGGAATGTAGGTAAAAGTTGGATGATACCTTGTTTAAAATTGAAATATGATGCATTTGGGGGAAAAATAATACAAGATAGTGATAATGTCCTAGTGGGATTTATGAATTTTCTGAGTATTCTAGGATGATTAAGATCAACATGCTGAGACTCGTTTTCTTCCTAATTAACATGATTTTAAATTATATTACAACAATAAATAAAATGCTTGGGTTAGGGGATCCATTTTTAATTTTTCAAATTGAGAAATCTTACTTTTTATAATATATAAATTGTCATTATTACCCAGTTAATTTATTTCAGGAATTAATTATGCCAAAACATATAAAACCAGCCATAAATACGGTGATGACATTTGTCTATAACAAGTCCTGTTAGGTACTCAATTATGCCAAATAAATAAAATCAGCCATATAGACAGTAACAAAGTTTGTCAATAATTAATCCAGATTTAAATTAAATATTAGTCTTTAGATTACAATTTATATATTATAATATAAATAATATTAATCTATATTTCCATATTAAAAGCTTCACCTTTTACCTCAGCAGTATGGATTTAGCTGCTCATGATTTGAATAAAAATATTCATAATTTTATTACTAAAAAAGGAAATTACAAGAAAGCTTTAAAAAAAATAAAACATACTAGAGCTGAAACTCCACAAATTTTCAGAGAGAATTGTGTAAATTAGACTACCTTTCTAAGGTGCCGAGTACCTCTATTTATAATAGAGAGCTCAGCACCCTCATGCATTTAACAATTACATTGAATTTAATAATGCAATGTAATTTTCAATTTTATTGGCCATATTATTTTTTTTCTTTTTTTTTTTCTTTTTTTCTTATTATTTTTGTCTTTAATAATTACATACACTTTGGACTTTTTTTTTATCAATATCGACCTTGAAAACTTCAGAATTAGAAAATCTTATAAGCATCAAAGTTGTAGAAATTTAAGTCTTCTTTCATCTACAATTGAAATCGCCTCAATCCGATATCGAAGTAAAACGTTCTGGCTAAATTACGAAAATTGCGCAAGGTTGGAATTTCTGAAATTGTATACTATTATAACGTCCTTTTAAGTTTTTGGCCTCCAAAATCCAAATGTCACGTCTATTTTTCTAGTTATGCATCCAATATATTATTTCACCTACATAAGAAATAAAAATAACAATAAAACATATATTTAATTATTATTTTACAAATGTGCTAAATTAAAGGGATTAATTAAACTATAAGTGTAAAGTGATTACTTTCTCTTTATTAAATGTACACATTTTAGTGTCCATCAGTTTGTAAACTTGATAAATCTCTATATGATTTAAAACAGACATCTAAACAATGGCATTTATATGGATGATATGCTTATATTTGATTCAAATATCCATATTGTGAATAATGTTAAATCTATATTTTGTGCTAACTTTGACATGAAAGACTTAGTTGAAGCTAGTGTAATTTTAAGAATTAAAATTACTAGGTTAGAAAAGAGATATTCCTTTGATCAATCGCATTACATCGAGAAAATCTTGAGAAAATATAATTACTTTGGTTGTAAACCCGCATGTACTCCTAATGATCCTAGTATTAAGTTGTTCAAGAACACCAGTGACTGTTTTAGACAAACTGAGTATGCGAGCATCATTGGTAGTCTATGTTATGCTAATGATTGCATTGGACCTGATGTTGCATTTGTCGTGAGATTACTATGCAAGTATACCAATGACCTACTAGTATTGAGCATTGACATGCTATTGTGAGGGTTATGAGATACCTTAAAAAGACCATGAACCTAGGATTACACTATCAAATGTGTCTCGTTGTCCTTGAAGGTTATTGCGATGTTATTTGGAACATATTTTCAGATGAGTCCAAGGCTACCAGTGGATACATTTTCAGCATAGCTGGTAGGACTCTCTTGTAAATCTAAGACATATACCATCTTAGCTCAATCCACTATGGAGTCTGAGATAATTGCATTGGCATTTGCTAGTGAAGAAACAGCTTGGTTAAGAAGCTTACGATCTGATACCCTTTTATGGGAGACACTGGTACTAGCTGTCTTGATCCATTGTGATAGTACCGCGACTATTGTAAAGATTCAGAACCGTTATTATAATGGTAAAAGACGACAAATACGTCATAAGCACAACACAATCAAATAATTTCTCTCTATTGGAGCTGTAATAGTGGATCATGTACGGTCTGGTGATAATTTGGCTAATCCTTTAACAAAAGGACTAGTAAGAGATAAAGTTTTCAAAACCTCAAAAGGAATGAGACTAATGCTCATAAAAAATTAAATCACTTCTGATGGTAACCTAACTTGATAGACTGGAGATCCCAAGAAATAGATTCAATGAATAATAACAAGTCATGAAGTGATGTGAGATGAGTCATGCTTTTATATTTATAAGTTCAATTCTTAAGAGCATGATATCCTAAAGTAATAGAAGGATGAATTATTTTTAAACTCTTAATGTGTTATATACTCTATGTGGAGTAGAGCACCTAACACATGAGTACTCTAAATAGACACGCATACGTGAATGTGGAAATATGACTGTTTTCAATGAGACATTAGGAATTTCTTTAGAGCATTCACTATATTGGGATATACGTGCATGGCCGTAATGCACGGGCTTTTTGACCGCATCTTTCAAGGTTTCTGTGTATAACGTTGTTAGAGATAGAGTTCAAAACTATGAGTTAATAATCTGAATCGTCAACACTATGTAAAGGCTCAAGTCGACATAATCTTTTATTTATGCACGACCTTATGTTATATTGCTCGATGAAAATATTTTATTAAAATTTAAGTGGATGATTGTTGTAATATGAATTTTAAATGAGTTTTAATTTGATTAAAAAAAAGATACAAATTTGTTTTGAATGTAGAGAGTTATTACAAAAACCATTATTTACTACCTCCTCCCATATTGGAAATTTAAAACATCAATTTAATGTTTATAAGGTGTTATATTGTGAATTCGATTTGGACCCCAAGAGGTACCGACTTTTGTGGAATGGTGAGGAGCTACGCTAATGGTGGTTCACAACACATGCGCGTGCGCCGTCACCGGCATCCGGTCGGCTGTGGGTGTGATATTATATATAATTTTGAAAAACATTCATCTAAAAAAAAAAATTAAAACAAAATATTTTCAGTTTAAATTTTTTTATAAGTTACGAATTTTTTAAAAATTCAAATATGTAACTATTTTTAAATTATAATTAACGTTATTTAATTAATTGGGTTATTAATTGTGTTTAAAAAAGGGGGGGGGGGGGGCATAAAAATTTCCTAGTTTTCTCTTCACAAAAAAATAGAGAACTCAACACATCATCTTCCGTCTTCTGCCTAAAAAAACATATTTTTCGTGCGAGTTATTTTCCGAACTTTCGATCAGTTTCGTGCAAAGTTGGTTGAAACTGAATCTTGTTTTGGGCTGTTTTATTCTAAAGATGATGGGACCGACATACAATTAGCATAAACTTTAACAGAACCGTGAATCGTCTTAAAAATGTGATATGGTTCTCGACTCAGCCTTACAGTATCATTGTCCTAACCTGTTTACTTCATTACTGTTCTTACAGCAGCCATAACTTTGATTCAAATGTAATAAATTTTGATTTTTATAAAAAGTGGTAGATATTATTTATTCTAATATAAATAAATCAAAATTATCTCATTAATAAATTAGAATTTTCATTAATTTATATAAGACATTTTAATAAAATTAAATTGAACAGCTGGCATGTAAGTAGCTCTACTCGACATCCGAGTTCGAATCCTA
>SKCR01031139.1:0-95001 GCA_019454045.1 Zanthoxylum bungeanum
ATTTGGGCATGATTTGATGAAATTGTTTGTTATAGTATGCTTAAATGAGTTGGAATTAATGATTGATTAGATCGATTTTAAGAAATTATGTTTGGAACAAATTTCCCCAATTTGTTTTTGTAGGCCAAAGTTGACAAAATTCGGTAAACTCAATTTGAGCATCAAATGATTAAATTGTTTAGTATAGTATGCTTGAATGAGGTTGAATTGATGTTGTGCATGATCAATTTCATGAAATTTGGTTGGATCCATTTTTCCCCAAATTCTGGGCATGACAAATTTGGGTAAAATTGATTTTGAGCATGTTTGATGAAATTGGATGATTTAGAATGCTTAAAGTATGTTTAATTGAGGATTGATTGGATCAATTTGTTGAAAATGAGTTTGGAACAATTTTCCCCAAATTGCTTATGTTGGCCGAAAATTGAGACCCTAATATCTTGGTGAATTTTTGTTTGTTTGATCATTGGATGACTTGAAACAAGTGGGTAATGTTGAATTGAAGTTTGATTGGATTGAATTTTGATTTGGAACAATTTTCCCAAATTAAAGTAGGCTTGGCCGAATTCAATTGGATATGAAATTCATTGTGTTTTTTGTATTTTGATTCATTAAATGAGTTTAATTGATTTGGGAAATGATGATTGTGGATTCAATTTGATTGAAACCGAATCGGATTAAAAAACCCCAAATTGCCAATACTTTAAGCATGTAAATTGGGTTTGATTTTGATAAATTGTGTTGGACACTATTTGATATTAAAGTGCATGATTAATTAGGCTAATTGATGTTTTAGAAATGTTAATTGGATAATTAATTGTGTATTACACTTAGGTTAATTATGGAATTTGGAATTTCTATAAGTTAATTAATTGGGCTTATTTTAGAAATTGGGCCTATTAGGTTGTAATTGGGCTTTTGGGCTTGGTTGTACCAAGTTAGGTTTAGGCCAATTTGGTTGGATCCAATTGGGCCTAAAACCGCATCTATAAAGTCCAATTATGACTTAATGGACCTTAATTATTTAATTGGGCCTAATGGGCCAAAATTAATTTAAAGGCTTATGGGGCAACTCCCGGATTTGATTTTGGTTATTCGGTTTGACCCGAGTTGACCAAAAGTCCACGCCTTAAGAAATTAATAAAAAGTCCATTAGACTTTAATTAAATAAACATTAGATGTTAATCGGGCTTTGAGACCCGTAACTATTAAATTTAGAATTTAAATCGTAAAGGTTCATTAAATAAAGTGTAATATTTAATTTGGAATTAAATAGTGAATTAGAATTAAATGTGTATTAAATTGGATTTAATTATGTAGTTTAATTTAATTCGAGAGTTCGTACTTTGAGTACTTATTTGTAAAACGAGTTTGACTCGAGCAAAAATCAAATCGTTGTTTGAACATTGGATGATCACTAATTATCAGATTAATTAATTTGATTAGATTGATTGATAACATGCTTGTATGAATACATGGTTGCGATGCATGAATAATGTATATCGGATGGATATTAGATGGGTGGGGCAATTTTAGAAATTGTTGTAATAAATTTGATTTATTAAATTGGACCTGCGTGTCCAGCCTTATCACCTTTATATTCTTTGTATTCTCTTCTCACATATTCCCCTCAATGTAAATGAGGTTTCTTTAGAAGTGTAGTGTAACGGGTAGAAGTAAATACATGTGATAGCTATGGAAAGGGAAAATAAGAGATTTGATCTAGGATCAATGTAAAGTATCCATCCGCATATCATTATTATTTTATTTTCATACTCGCTTTATTATGTGTTTAGAATGCATGTTTAAGGGTGTATGATGATGAGACCTTAACAAAGATAATTAAATTGGTAGCCAATTTGCACGCTAAAAACCCTCATCAAATATCATGCATTTTTCCTTCCATTGAGTGATTCTTACTCAAGATCCGAGATTGGCATGGGTTGTTGGCCAAAGTCAAGCCATTGTCCGTCGAAGATGTGTTTGAATCACGAGGCTTTGTTCCATATTGGTGTCATGTCCAAGTTGTGGTTTGTTGGCCAAAGTCAAGACCGCTTCTTGTCCATCGACATTGATTACGAAGCTTCTATGGTCAATGGGTCCACGCTTGACTGGGATCACTAGGTTGGTTGTGCCAAAGCCAAGGCCTAGTTGATTCAGAGGAAAACGGTTAGGGTATATATTCGATATATAGGCATATATAAGATATATGTTTCGGACTTGGATGTCCACCTACTGGATCTAGGAGTTGGATGAGATCCAATTGATCTTCGAGATCTACCTAGTTAATTATCATACAATTTGTTGGCCAAAGTCAAGATTGTGTGATAATTTAACGGGATCCTAGCCCATTAGGAAACACGGTTTCCCGAGTACTCGACGGAGGGTTAGAGGCTCGACGAAAAATAGTTGGAGGCAAGAATTGAATTTGCAATACTCGTTTAATTACTCGCCATACGCGCTCATTCAATTTATTTTGTCGTATTATTAAATGTTAGTTGGACTAATATTTAAATTGTTGTTTTTATAAACAGTTGGACTGTATTATAGTTGATTATATATAATTGGATTATATTAATCAATATATTTGAATTAATTAATTTCAGTTTACAGTTGATTTTATAATTGGATTATAGTAATCAATGTAATTGAGGTTAATTAATTTGGATTATATTTGATTATATAGTTGGACTATTATAATCATTATAATAAATAGTACCACTAATCGTTGATTAAATAGTTGGACTATTGTAATCAAGATAAAATTGAAAAGTTGGATATTTAAAATATAATCTTGGATTAAAATATTTTAAATGATTTAATTTTCAAATTGGAAATAATTTTAGGATGGTCCTGGAAATAAAACTAATAAGTTATTTTATTTGATAAAATAATATATTATGCCTAAGCTCCGAGTTAAGCAAATAAGTAGAACATGATGTTTGGAATATTCATGTAATGATAACTTTAGTGCTTAATCCATTATACTTGTCAAGTAGACTCCTTAATTTATGAATCAGAATTAAGGATTAGATCCTTAGACATGATAATGAAATTGAAGGATATATCCCAAGGAGGATTAGAATATGTGCAAGGCTCTGACTTCAAATATGATTGTCATAATTATGTTCACAACTAATATTAAAATTGGATTTTAAATATTTAGTGTGGTACATAAATATATATATTGATGTTCAGAATCTGTTTTGAACATGATACTGACTTCAATTGAGATTTATCTGCGAAATGGAAACGGGACGAAAGTCGTTATTTTAACCATAAATAATTGAATTTAGGAACTACCTACGGGTTAGTACTTAAATTAAGAAACTGTTATAATATAACTAGTTTAACTAGATACATTATCTCTATATCAGTGTTTAACCCGCTGTGGGTAAACCTTTATATTCTAGAACACTAAAGTGTTTTATTATATAAAGATGATATTGAGATAAACACATTAGATGTAAATAACAGCATTTATATTTAGAATATAAATCTCACTTATATAACATGACAAATTAATAGCTCAAACTGATTTGATCAATTAAGAAACTAATTGTGGCATAGTTGTCAGGGACACTATTAAACAAGAATCGTATATCCACACTTTCGAAGAGTGGATACTAGGACTAATTTGTTTCTAATCAAATAAAGTCTACGAATCTAATTTATTAGGCAAAGTGCCTAAAACACTATTTACTTGGTAAGAGTGTAAGTACCTCTGATCTGTTAAGCCCTAGTTCATAATGAAGCAAGTGGGCCCATGTCTAACTAGGCTAGATATGGATATGAATATTTCGTGACCTTTACGGATGTGGCATTGCGTTATGGTTGTGTGTTTCTTTTAAAGAACACAAATCAAAAACTTTCACAGTTTCGACACGAAATAGACAAACAGATCGGCTATAGTATTATACCATCACGGTAAGACCGTAATGGAAAATACTTAAGTAATAAGTTTTTAGTATATTTGAAAGAGTATAGTATTCTTTCAATGAGGACTCCTCCCGGGACACGTCAGTTTGACGGTGTGTCCAAATGAAAAACCGAATTTTGTTGGACATGATAAGGTTCAATCTTGAGTCCCTCTGAGCTACTATTTCCTTCAACGAATATGTATTAACAGTGCAAAAATTATTTAGAATAAGGTTCCATAATAATCTTTTTGACAGATAATATATTAGATATGAACAGGAAAGGAAACTGGGTTTCACATTCCTGAATATTTGGGAATGCTAGGCATATGTTTGGATGATACCAAACTAAAACCCAAAATAGGATAAGTGCCAATTGTAGGTTATCCAAGGGATACCATAAGTATAGTACTTATACAACTCACTAAGAGAACAATGAGATTGTTGTTCACCATGTGGTTTTCCTGAGAGGAATGCTGATATGCAGTGGTCAGTGGGAGGATAGTGATACTCGATGAAAATCGGAGTAATACTGTTCAAGGCACGAAGTCCTTAATGGAACACAAACAGTTCATCAAGGATGAATCTGTACCATTAACCTTCGAATACACAAAAACCTCGTAGATTGGAGTGTTGGATAATATGACCCATAGCGTCACTATTTGTACAGATCACGGTGTTGTTGTACAAATTAACTATGTGACAAGGAAATTGCACTCTCATCATTTGTGATTAGATCACCATAGATGTATAAATGAAGAGAGGTCCATATGATTAGTTCCTGGATTGAGATGATATGAGACAGTATCAGTCCACGAAGGATTAATCATTAAATATCCCTAGCCGGAGTATTATCGAGACAGGACATCGATAATGCGGAATAGGCTAGTATTGCACTTGTGCGCGTTGTGAGGGCACAACGGCATAGTTCTCATATATATAAGTATTGGATACTTATGCAAGTGCGATAGGAGGTCGTGTTTCACCGATGGTACGGGAAACAGCTTCGCTCTGGATAGACCCCTCGGAAACACATTGGTATTATGACTATGTGTCTATGGGAGGCCGAAATCAGGGTAGGTGTGTATGGTCTTAACCTTAGACTTACATCGCTAATACTTACGATAATCGATAGACTTTGGTCTTGGTGGTACAGGGCTTTAACCGGTTCTGTGTACACCACTTCTGGGTTTATCAGAGAGTCGTAGTGTACTGGGTGTGATGTCAAGACTGAAGTATCACTTCAGTCATAGTGGAGATGATGTCACGCAGGATATGGTATTAGTACTCTTAAGTGTTGCGCAACCATCGGGATATTATGACTAGGTCATGCATATCCGATTATAGAGACTAGTTACCAGACATCCGACATGTGCTTCGGACGGGGCAGACACTTATCCAGCCCCAGCCCTAGCATGTGACTATCTGATACTGGGCCGATATGCACAATACTACGGTATACTACGCTTGATACAGATCTATATATTCCTGTAAGAATATTTCTGGAGAATTGGGTAGGCATGGCGCTTTGCTAGAAGCCAACCTTGTCTTGTAAATCGGTATAAACGTAGTACGAGATACTTACGTGTTCGGATAGTCCGACGACCGTATTTACTGCCAACATATCCGGAGATCTCATGGGTCGGTTCCTGAAGATTCACCGATGACGTATGACTCGCACTTTAATTAATCTGGGATTAATTCGATGAGAGAGAAAATTAATCTGGGATTAATTACGGAGATATTTTATCTCGGATAAAATATCGTTAAAGAGAGAGAACGATTAATTTGGAATTAATCGATAAATTAATATATTCGATATATTATAACGAAATTAGATTTCGACGCGGAATTGAAATTAGATTTTAATTCGGGCGAACGAATTAATTTAGAATTAATTCGTTAGCGACATGAATAGTGAATTCGCTAGGCGTAATCATTTAATTACGACGCAACAGAAAATTCATTAATTTGGAATTAGCGAACCCGAGCCCGGGATTGTTTGCGAGCGCATTCGCAATACGAATTCGAGTGTGGCACGCAAGTCAAATCAAGCGTCAAATCGCAAGTCACATCAATTGTCAAATCACATGTCACTTTGAGTGATGTGACATTTATGTGATTGATGTGAGTTGATTTGTAGTAATTGACAAGCATTTAATGTTTTTTTTTGAAATTGGAAAAAGGTAAATGGTTTATTATTTTTTGGGAAAATATAAAGCCAATTACAATTTTTCTTTTTCATTAATTCACTCTCTCTCTCTCCTTCACGTTTTTGCTCATTTTGGAGCCAAAACTTCTTCATCTTCTCTCTCGGTCTTGACCGATTATTTTCCTCAATTTTTCTGGTTTGACCGATCAATAAAGGAGAAAGAAATGATCTTGTTGCAAGATCTTTGTGCTAGCACACTCATGGAGGAATACAAAGGTGTTAGGGAATCTAGTTCGTGAGCAAGGAATCACCTTGTGAAGCTTGGAGCTTGGAGCATCAATGGAGGACCACCCAAAGCCGAAAATGGAGCTGCAGTTCACTGCCATTGCCGAGCTTGGAGGGAGGCAGAAACATGAAGTGCGAATTTGGTCCATCTTCGTTGCATCTCTACCGATCCATGTGAGTTTTTCCGCACCTCATTTGGTTGTATTCAACTCGTTTTTATGCATGATTTATGATCCTTGGGACTTGATTGAAACTCAACAATGGTATCTTGAGCCATTTGTGCATAAAACATTTTTAGGGTTCTTGAGCAAAATTTGGGGCTTTTTGATTTAAGCATGATTTTGACAAATTGTTTGTTTAAGAATGTTTGTATATGAATAACTTAGAGTTATATGTAATCAAAAAGCCAATTTGCTTATTGTTGGCCAAAACTTTAATTTGGGTAAACTTGATTTTGAGCATGTTTAATGAAATTGGATGATTTAGAATGCTTAAATGTTGTTTAATTGATGATTGATTAGATCAATTTGATGAAAAAGTGTTTGGAACAATTTTCCCCAATTTGCTTGTAATGGCCGAAAATATGAACCCTAATATTGTCTTGGATTTTTGATTTTTTTGTTCATTGGATGACTTGAAAATCATTTAGGGATGTTGAATTTATGTTTAATTTGGTTCAATTGGATTGAATTTGATTTGGGCATAATTTCCCTCTTTGGCCGAGACACTTGAAGCATGAAATTGGGTTTGATTTTGATCAAATTATGTTGGATATGATTAATTGATGATAAGCATGATTAATTGGACAATTTGATGTTTTGGAAACTTTGATTTGGGTAATTAATAATGTATACACTTTAGGTAATTTAATTGGGAAATTTGGAATTTTTGGAATTAAATTATTGGGCTTAAAATTGGATTTGGGCCTCTTTAAGTTATTGGGTTTATTGGACTTTGTTGTACAAAGTTGGTTTAGGCCAAAATTGGTTGGATCCAATTAGGCCCAAAACCGCTTCCAAAAGGCCCAAATGCGACTAATGAACCTTTAACGTTTAATTGGGCCTAATGGGCCTAAATTAATTTATGGGCTTATGGGGTAACTCCCGGATTGGATTTTGGTTATTCGGTTTGACCCGAGTTGACCAAAAGTCCACGCCTTGAAGAAATTAATTAAAAGCCCATTGGACTTTAATTAAATTAATATTGGATATTAATCGGGCTTTGAGACCCGTAACGATTAAATTTGGAATTTAAGTCGTAAATGTTTATTTTATAAAGTGTAATATTTAATTTGGAATTAAATAATGAATTAGAATTAAATGCGTATTAAATTGGATTTAATTATGTAATTTAATTTAATTCGTAGAAATCGTACTTTGAGTACGTGTTCGCAATACGAGTTTGACTCGAACAAAATCAAATCTTTGTTTGAACATTGGATGATCACTAATTATCAGATTAATTAATTTGATTAGATTGATTGATAACATGCTTGTATGAATACATGGTTGTGATGTTTGAATAATGTATATCAGATGGATATTAGAAGGGTGGGGCAATTTTAGAAATTGTTGTAATAAATTTGATTTATTAATTGGACCTGCGTGTCCAGCCTTATCACCTCATATTCTTTGTATTCTCTTCTCACCTATTCCCCTCAATGTAAATGAGGTTTCTTTAGAAGTGTAGTGTAACAGGTAGAAGAAATATTTGTGCTAGCGGGAGAGAGAAAGAGAGAGATTTTATCTAGGATCAATGTAAAATATCCATCTGCATATCATTATTATTTTATCATATGCGCTTTATTATGTGTTTAGAATGCATGTTTAAGGGTGTATGATGATGAGAGCTTAACAAAGATAATAAATTGGTTGCCAATTTGCACGCAAAAAACCCTCATAAAATATCAAGCGTTTATTTTCCTTCCATTGAGTGATTCTTACTCAAGATCCGAGATTGGCAGGGGTTGTTGGCCAAAGTCAAGCCCTTGTCCGTCGAAGATGTGTTTTAATCACGAGGCTTTGTTCCATATCGGTGTCGTGTCCAAGTTGTGGTTTGTAGGCCAAAGTCAAGACCACTTCTTGTCCATTGACATTGATTACGAAGCTTCCATGTCAATGGGTCCGCGCTTGACTGGGATCACTAGGTTTGTTGTGCCAAAGCCAAGGCCTAGTTGATTCAGAGGAAAAAGGTTAGGGTATATATTCGATATATAGGCATATATATGTGATATATGTTTAGGACTTGGATGTCCACCTACTGGATCTAGGAGTTGGATGAGATCCAATTGATCTTAGAGATCTACCTAGTTAAGTATCATACAATTTGTTGGCCAAAGTCAAGATTGTGTGATATTTAACGGGATCCTAGCCCACTAGGAAACACGGTTTCCCGAGTACTCGACAGAGGGTTAGAGGCTCGACGAAAAATAGTGGGAGGCAAGAATTGAATTTGCAATATTCGTTCAATTACTCGCCATACGCGCTCATTCAAATTATTTCGTCGTAATATTAAATGTTAGTTGGACTAATATTTAAATTGTTGTTTGAATAAACAGTTGGACTGTATTATACTTGATTATATATAATTGGATTATATTAATCAATATATTTGAATTAATTAATTTCAGTTTACAGTTGATTTTATAATTGGATTATAGTAATCAATGTAATTGGGGTTAATTAATTTGGATTATATTTGATTATATAGTTGGACTATTATAATCATTATAATATATATAGTACCACTAATCGTTGATTAAATAGTTGGACTATTGTTGATGTGGCGATGACGTGGCGCTGACGTGGCAAGACGGCTGAGATCAATTGTCAGCACCGTTGGATTGGCTGATGATGACGTGGCATGTTGACTCGGTTGACCTGCTGACGTGGACGATGGCGTGGCATGTTGCATGGCAAGGTTGACTCATTGACCGATGATGTGGTTGATGACATAGGATGACACGTGGCACACGTGGCAATTGTGAGTGTCGGCACCGTAGGATGATGACACGTGGCACGACGCACGTTAGCAAATCGGTTGTGATGGTGACATGTGGCACGGCGCATGTTAGCAAAGTCAAACTTCTCAAATTCTGACCCGTTGACCCGGCGCACGTTATCAGACTCCGGTGCATGTTAGGCGTCGCGACGCTGAAGGTCCTGGCATCGCGACGCGGGAAATTACCAAAAATGCCCCTTTTTGCCAATTTTCACAGTTTTGCTCCAAATCACCTCCAGAATGTCCTGAAACTTTATTTATCTACAAAATAACACAAAACACATCAAAATATTCACAAAACTCAAGAAACTATACAAAATATAAGGTTAAATGAGTGGGAAATAATGATAGTTTTACCACTCATCACCATGTCTTGTTAATCGGTAAAAACGTAGTACTAGGTATGTACGTGTTCAGATAGTTCGACGACCGAATTTACTGCCAACATATCCAGGGATCTCATGGGTCGCTTCCCGAAGATTCACCGATGACGTATGACTCACACTTTATTCATCTGGGATTAATTAGTAGAGAGAGAAAATTAATCTAGGATTAACTACAGAGATATTTTATCTGGGATAAAATATTTTTAAAAGAGAGAACGATTAATTTGGAATTAATCAATAAAATAATATACTCGATATATTATACGAAATTAGATTTCGACGCGGAATTGAAATTAGATTTTAATTCGGGTGAACGAGTTAATTTAGAATTAATTCTTTAGCGACGTGAATAGTAATTTTACTAGGCATAATTATTAATTACTTCGTAACAGAAAAATTCGTTAATTCGGAATTAGCGAACCCGAGCCCGGGAGTGTTTACGGGCCCACTCGCATTTCGAATTCAAGTGCGGCCCACAAGTCACATCAAGCGTCAAATCATTAGTCACTTTGATTGATGTGATGTCTAGTCACTTTGAGTGATGTGACAACTAGTCACTTTTGAGTGATTGATGGTGGTGGTTGAATGGCTTTAATGCCTTGTACTTTTGGAAAGTGTAAAATTGTATTAGTTTTTTGAAATCTAATACACACTACACTTGACAATTTTTCTTCTCACTCTATTCTCTCTTTCTCTCGGCCTTGGGCCATTTTCTTCCTTCATTTTTCTGCAAATGCCGTGACTTGAAGGAGGAGCTAGGAAAGATTTGTGGCAAATTTTTCCGAGTTCTAGCACACTTTTAGGAGTTTTGCGAAGGTGATAGGGAAACCCACCCGTGGGCATGGAATGCACACCAAGCTTGGAGCTTGAAGAACACAAAATTAGAGCACAAAAGAGAGAGCTTTACCGAGAGCACATGGAGGAAATGCTTGAAGATTTTTGTTGTTCCTCGCATCGCAAAAGCCGATCTTTGTAAGTATGATTCTGCCATACGTCATTTGAGTATTCACATGTTTTATTGCTTGAAATCGATCTTGGGCCTAACCTAGAAACCCAACAATGGTATCTTGAGCCATTTTGAGCATGAAATGAAATTAGGGTAAAATTTGGGCAAAATTTTTTTGAGCATGTTTGAGTGAAATTGATTGTTTGAGTATGCTTAAATTATGATAACATAGTGTTATGCATGATCAATTTGATGAAAATTGGATTGGATCAAATTTTCCCCAAATCTTAGGCTTGGCCGAAACTTGGAGGTGCCCTAATGTCATGGTATTTTTTGATTTTGATCATTGGATGAGTTGAAATCATTTGGGAAATGTTAATTTGAGATTTAATTGGATTGAATTTGAAATTGGACATAAAACCCTAAATGTCGTGAGCTTATAGCATGTAAAATGATATGATTTTTTGATTTAAATGTGATGGACATGTGTTGATGATAATGAGCATAATTAATTGTGTAAATTGATGTTTTGGAAATGTTAATTTGGGTAATTAATTATGGCATACACTTTAGGTTAATTAGATTATGAAATTTGGAATTTTGGCAATTTAATTAATTGGGCCAAATTTGGAATTGGGCTTGTAAAGTTGTAATTGGGCTTAATGGGCTTGGTTGGGCCAAGTTTGGTTTAGGCTAAATTGGTTGGATCCAATTTGGCCCAAAACCATATCCATAAAGTCCAAATGTAACTAATGGACCTTTAAAATTTTAATTGGGCCTAATGGGCCTAAATTGGTTTCTTGGCAAATAAGGGTGATTCCTTAAATGGGCTTTGGTATTTGGGTTTGACCCATGTTTTCCAAAAGTCCATGCCTTAAGAAATTAATTAAAAGCCCATTGGACTTTAATTAAATTAACATTGGATATTAATCGGGCTTTGAGACCCGTAAAGATTATATTTAGAATCTAAGTCGCAAAAGGCACATTAAAGTGTAAATATTTAATTTGGAATTAAATAGTGAATTAGTATTAAATACAAATTAAATTGGATTTAATGTTGTATTTTAATATAATTCAAGAATTCGTACTTTGAGTACTTATTCGCAAAAACGAGTCGGACTCGCGCAAAATCAAATCGTTGTTTGAATATTGGATGGTCATTAAATTCAGATTAATTAATTGGATTAGATTGATTGATAATATGCTTTGTGTGAATACATGAATGTGATGCATGAATAATGTATATCAGATGGATATTAGATGGGTGAGGGCAATTTTGGAAATTGTTATAATAAATTTAGAATTTATTAATTGGACCTGCGTGTCCAGCCTATTACCTCCTTACTCTTTGTATTCTCTTCTCACCTATTCCCCTAAATGTAAATGAGGTTTCTTTAGAAGTGTAGTGTAACGGGTAGAAGTAATTAAATTATAGTGTCCAACTGTTTATTAAAATCAAATCTACCTAGTTAATTATCATACAATTTGTTGGCCAAAGTCAAGTTTGTGTGTTATTTAACGGAACCCTAGCCCACTAGGAAACAAGGTTTCCCGAGTACTCAACAGAGGGTTAGAGGCTCGCCGAAAAATAGTGGGAGGCAAGTATTAAATTTGCAATATTCGTTTAATTACTTGCCAATACGCGCTCATATCAAATTTTTCGTCGAATATAAATTAATATTTTAGTTGGACTAATATTTAATCGTTGTTTTAATAAACAGTTGGACTGTATTCAAACTACTTCAATTATAGTTGATTATATAATTGGATTATAGTAATTAATATATTTGAATTAACTAATTAAATTATAGTTGATTATATAGTTAGATTATAGTAATCATTATAATAAATAGTACCTAAAATCGTTGATTGGATAGTTGGACTATAGCAATCAAGATAAATGAAAGATTAGCATTTAAAAAATAATCCTAGGTGAAAATGTCTTTAAATGGCTTTAATTTTCAAATTGGGAATAAAACCTCATGATAGTCCGGGAAAATAAGAAGTTACTTTATTTGATAGAGTGACGTCTCGGGCCTAAGCCCGGAGTTGAGCAAATAGTAGAACATGATATTTGGAATATTCATGTGATGATAACTTTAGTGTTTGATCTGTTATGCTTGCCGCATAGACTCCTTAATTTCTTTGTCAGAACTAAGGATTAGATCCTTATAGTATGATATTGAAATTAAAGGATCTTCATAGATCTATTCTTAGATCTTAGAAGTACAAATTGCAATAGAAAACTCTTGGAGAGTTAATAGCTATGCTCAAGGAGACAAAGCTAGAGTTTACAATAAGGTAAGAAGCGCAAGGCGCATCTTACTTCGACATTCCAGAAGGCCAAGGCTTGGCTGAAGGCTTCTGGTGTGTGGAAAAGGGCAAAGGCAGAATCATTATAGTCTTCTAGGAAGACAAATGACATATCCCAAGATGTCTGCCTAAACTGTGGCAAACGGGGTCACTGAAGTGTGACTGTCGTATGGACAAGGCAGACATGAAGGAAAAGAATATGGGGCATGGCTCTGACTTCAAATATGTTTGTCATAAACATGTTCACTACTAGTATTAAAATTGGATTTTAAATACTAAATGTGGTACATAAATATGTACTGATGTGCAGAATCTGCTGATTAGCAGGATACTGACTTCGGTTGAGATCAATACGCAAATTAGAAATGGGACGACAGTCGCTGTTTCAACCGTAGAAACCTAAGTTTAGGAACTACCCTTCGGGTATGTACTTAAATTAGGAAACTATTATAATGTAACTAGTTTGACTAGAAACATTATCTCTATATCAGGGTTTAACCCGTTGCGGGTATACCTTTATATTCTAGAACACTAAAGTATTTTATTTTATAAAGATGATATTGAGATAAACACATTAGATGTAAATAACAGTATTTATATTTAGAATATAAAAGAATCTCAAACGTATAACAAGACAAACAAATAGCTCAAACTGAATTAATCAGTTGAGACTTATTTGTGGCATTGTTGTCTGGGACACAATTTAAACAAGACTCGTATATCTGCACTTTTGAAGAGAGGGTACTAGGACATATTTGATTCTATTCAAATAATGTCTACGAATCTAGTTTATTAGGCAAAGTGCCTAAAATACTTTACTTGGTAAAAGTTCAAGTGCCACTGATCTGTTAGCCTTCATTCATAGTGACGTAAGTAGGCCCATATCTAGTTGGGCTAGAGGTGGATATGAATGTTTTATGACCTTTACGGATGTGGCATCGTGTTATGGTTATGTGTTTCTTAAGGAACACAAATCGGAAACTTTTAGAGTTTCGAAACGAATTAGACAAATAGATCGGCTAAAGTATTATACCGTCACGGTTCGAACATGATGGAAAATACTTAAGCAATAAGTTTCTCGAAAGAGTATAGTATTCTTTCATAGTGGACTCCTCCCAGAACACGTCAACCTGACGGTGTGTCCAAACAGAAAAACCAAATTTTGTTGGACATGATAAGGTTAATCATGAGTCGCTCTGAGCTACCATTTTCCTTCAAAGGATAAGCATTTAATAGTGCAATACTTATTTTGAATAAGGTTCCATAAAAATCTGTTAGACAGACTTCATATTAGATATGAACAGGAAAGAAACTGGGTTTTCTCATTCCTGAAGATTTGGGTATGCTAGGCATATGTTTCGATGATACCAAACTAGAATCCAAATTGGATAAGTGCCTAATTGTAGGTTATCCTAGAGTAACCAAAGCATAGTACTTATACATCTCACTAGAGAACAATGTAATTGTTGCTCGCCATACGGTTTTCCTAAGAGGAATACCTATATGCAGTGGTAAGTGGGAGGAAAGTAAAACTCAATGAAAATCGGAGTAATACTGTTCCAGGCACCGATTCCTTAATGGAACACAAATAGTTCATCGGGATGAAACTATACCAATAATCTTCAAATACACAAAACCCACGCAAGTCGGAGAGAGTCAGAAAATAACATGGGGTATGGGTTTCTGATCTCACCTCATAAAGATGTCAATCTTATTGAGGAAGACAAACTGACTACATATGAGGAAGTGATATAAGGTATCGACTCCCTATCATGGCAAAGTGTCATGAAATCTGAAATGGATTCCATGTATATCAACTATGTTTGGACGCTAGTTGATGTACCGAAAGGCATTATGCCTATTGGTACTATATAAGTCTTCAAGGAAGACATACATGGATGGCAACATAAAAACGTACAAAGCTAGGCTTGTAGCGAAAAGGTATCGTTATCAACATTGTGTCGATTACGACGAAACCTTTTACTTGTTGCCATGGTTAAATCCATTTGGATAATGTTTGCTGATGCTGCATGTTTCATTTATGAAATATGGCAGCTGAACGTCAAAATCGTTTTCCTTAAATGGAAACCTTTTGGAGGATGTTTACAACATCCTGATGATTTTTTCATACCTAAACGAGCAGACAAGGTTTGTAAGTTAATTCGATCCATTTATGGATTGAAGCAAGCATTGTGTTCTTGGAACTATCATTTTGATGTAATCATAATGGTATATGATTTAATTCAAAACAAAAATGATTCTTGTGTATATAAGGAGGTTAGTGGGAGCGCACTGACAATGAATGTCATTTAAAATAATGATATGTCATTTCTTGGAAATGATATTCCCATAATAGAATCGGTGAAAGCTTGGCTTTCATGAAAATTCTCCGTGGAATTCTTGGGAGAGACAACCTTTATTCTAGGAATAAAGATCTACTAGGATAAATCAAAAAGTTGTTAGTACTCTCCGAGAACTCGTACATTGAAAGATGTACGTGACCTGGTGTCTCATACGCTTTGAGCATATGGAGTCACAATCAGGCCAATCCATGTGATGGTCAATGGATTGATGTTAAGAATATCCTTAAGTATCTTAGATGATCCAATGATGCTTTCTTACACTATGGAGAATGAGAACTTGAAGTGATTGGGTTCACTACTACAAGTTTCCAAACCGATAAAGACGATTATAAGTCACAAAAACGGTACTATATAGTTTGATTAACGAAACAGTGAGCTGGAAATCTTCCAAGCAAGATACTGTTACCGAAGAAACAACAAAAGCGGAATATTGATGCAGCTGAGGTAGCAATAGAAGCCTTTTGGATCGATAATAATCCTAATCAGATTAGGAGTAATTCTGTTAGCAGCTGAGCTAGGCTTCAGCGCAGGCTAAAGAATTAATGGTCTCATCAATGATCCAGATATATACTTCAATATTTCATCTGATTCGTTCAGATCATACATCGTGGCGATGTGATGATCGAATAAATCGCATCAGCTAATAACCATGCAAATCCGCTGACGAAAGCATTTTCTCAACAGAAGTTTGAGCGAACCGTACATAGTTTGGGTGTAAGACACTTGAGTGATTGGCTATAGGCCAAGTCGGAGATTGTTGGACAATTATGACCAATAGCATCACTATTTGTACAGATCATGGTGTTGTTGTACAAATTAACTATGTGACAAAGGAAATTGCTCTTTTATCATTTGTAATTAGATTACCAAGATGTATAAATGATAAAAGGTCCTTATGATTACTTCTGGATTGAGATGATATTAAAGGGAGAAGCATGGTGATGATGGGAGAAGCAGTCAGAATGATCGCCACACGACGCAGCAACTAGGACGATAAAAAGAGTTAGGATGACTAATACATGTTGTAGTTGATCCCACGATTTAGCGGTTAGATAGTATCTACCCATGACTTGGAAATTCATCACGCGACAGTAACTATCCATGACTTGGCAGTTCATCACGCATAATTTGACAGTTCTCCACTGTCTGGCAGTTATGGGGCATAACACGGCAGTTAGAGGCATGATCCAGTAGTTGCAGAGAAGTTTGTGGGTTGAAATCATCCAAGCAGTTAACCGAGCTCCACTATAAAAAGCTTAATCATTAGAAGAAGAAAGCCCCCCCTCGAAAAATGAAGACTTGACACAAGCATTTTATCTTTATTTCTTAGCTTTGTAATCTTAGGACTGTATTTTATGTGTTTGCGCCTCTTGGAGGCTTATTCACTGAAATCAAACACCCCTTACTAGGACTTTGTCTCAGGAGGTTTGAACCTTACACGCTCTTTTGATGGGAAATTGTGCAAACATGTACACAGTGGTCGGCCTAAGGTAGGCACGTAATTTAGTACATGTGAAATACAAAGCCAAACACAGTTTACCCATTGGAGAATAATTACATTCATATTTCAACAATTGTCTGCATATATAATAAATAGCTCTCTCAACATCCGTATTGTCATCCTGTGCGATCATTCCAGCTATAGATTGTTCTTCAGCGGATATGTAAAGCTTTATCGGTTGTCTTGGCACAAAGGGTACCATCACCGGCGGTTGTGCTAAGTAGTTCTTCATTTTCTCGAAGGCTTTTTGATGTTCTTCGGTCCAGATGAATTCATCATTTTCCTTCAGCCTTACCAGAGACTAGAAAACTTTAGTTCTTCCTGCACAGTTAGAAATGAACCTTTTTAAGAAATTAACTTGCCCTAGGAATATTTGCAACTCTTTTTTATTCCTGGGCGGTCTGGCTTCAGTAATCACCTGAGATTTATTGGCGTCAATCTTGATTCACCGCTGGTGGACTAGGAAGCCTAAAATATTTCCTGCACTAACTCCAAAAGCACATTTGGCAGGGTTAAGTTTTAATTTGAACTTCCTCATTCGTTCAAAAGCCATTTCCAGGTGGCTAAAATGTTCGCCCTCGGTTATAGACTTTGTCACTATGTCATCTACATAAACTTTAACAAAATCATTGATCATGTCATGTAAAATTAGATTCATGGCTCGTTGATAGGTGGCCCTGGCATTTTTTAGGCCGAACGACATTACCACCCACTCATAACATCCTAAAGACCATTGACATCTGAAAGCCATTTTATGGATATCATCTTCGGCGATGTAAATTTGATTATACCCTGTATATCCATCCATAAAAGAATACATTTGTTATTCGGATGTGGAGTCTACTAAGGAATCTATAGTAGGCATAGGGTATTGGTCTTTTGTTGTTGCCAAATTTAAGTTTATAAAATCTATACATATTCTTAATTTCCTATTCTTCGTCATGAAATGGACGATATTTGACAACCATTCTACATATCTGGTCGTCCTAATGAACTTCACCTTTAAGAGGCGATCGACTTTCTTTTTGATGTCAGACATAACATTGAGCGCAAACCTCCTGGGGGGTTGCTTATACGGCCTGTGGTTTGGCATAATAGGCAATCTATGTTCTACTAAAATTTTATCTAAACCAGACATTTCATCATAATCCCAAGCAAAATAATCTTTATATTTTTGTAAAATATGGATTAGTTTTGTGCGTACCTGGGCATTTAGCTCATTGCTGATGTAGGTGATACGTATGTCGTCTTCGCTCCCTAGGTTTACCTCGTCCAAAACTCCTTGCACCTTTGCGATGTTTGCCTTATATCACCCATTGAGAGCATATTCTTCTTCCTCTTTCTATTGTTCGTCCCGATCATTCCCTTACATTAGACAATCCACTCGGCATGCCTCTCTTATTCTATTTTTCGTCTGGTGTGTCAACAGTTTCTCTTTTAAGGCCAAACTTATGGCATGGACATTAGCTTTACCTTCATATTCTGTCATATAAGCCATTAAGATGGCTCTAGTGGCCGCAAGAGCGGCTCATTCTTTATGATGTTCGTCCTTCCTCGTTTGAATTGCTGGTTTCGCGGCCATGAGTTGGCCCTGCAAAGGCCACTATAGTTGGCCTAATTTGTGCGAACAGATCATTCAACAATTCTTCAGTGTATGGCTCGTCATTCTTGGTGACTATGGACAGATTTCCAACTTCATCTAGTATTTTAGCCAGCTTATAATTTCCTTCATACCTGAAATATTCGGTTGAATTCGTCTCCGCTGCGAAGGGTCTACTATCGGCATGTACCACTTCTACTTCGTCTTTCTGATTCCAGAAAACCACACATTGGTGAAGGGATAAAGGAATTCATCGACTGCCTGGATCCAATCTTGCCCCAATAGCATGTTATACGTGGTTGGTCCGTCTATGACAAAGAATACAGTCGTCTTGGTGGTACTTCCTACATGTAGATCTAACAGAATGACTCTTTTAGTGGTCGTTGCCCCTCCATTAAAGCTGGTAAGTACTACCTTCGTAGGGATGAGATCCTCTTCTGATTTTGCCAATCGCCCCAACATCCTAATGTTGGGTTTCTACTATAGTCCTAAGATCACTCAAGCAATGAAAAATATGTGAATACAATAAAGAAGTATGGCGGAATCATACTTAAAATGATCAGATTTTGTGATCCGAGGAATAACAAAAAATCCTTGAAGCTCTCGGCCAAGGTGCTTCTTTATGCTCCTTATGTGTTCGGTCAACTCCATGGATGGATCTCCAAGCTCCAAGCTTTGTGTTGTGATTCCATGCTCATGAATGGGTTTCCCTATCACCTTTGTAAGACTCCTAATGTATTCTAGCACTTGTGAAAATTTGCAACAAATCTTCACATGTTCTTCTTCCAACTCTCAGCATTGTCAAAAATGGAGAAGGAGAGAATTTGGCCCTTGGTCGAATGGGAGGGAGAGAGAGAGAGGAGAAGTTGTGTTGGTTTGTGTTTCTAAAACAATTACCAAAAATTGATTTCCAAAATTTTGGTATATGCCTTTCAAAAAGTCAAACAAATTTTGGAGCCAAAATGGCAATTAATGCCCTCAACAACTCACATAACTCAAAAGTGACTAGACATCACATCACTCAAAGTGACAAGACATCCATCACTTGAATGACTAATGATGTGACGCTTGATGTGACTTGTAGGCCACACTTGAATTCGAAATGCGAGTGGGCCCGCAAACACTCCCCGGCTCGAGTTTGCTAATTCCAAAATAATGAATTTTCCGTTGCGACGTAATTAAATCAAATTTAATTAAATAATTATGCCTAGCAAAATTACTATTCAGGTCACTAGCGAATTAATTCTAAATTAACTCGTTCGCCCGAATTAAAATCTAATTTTAATTCTGCGTCGAAATCCAATTTCGTATAATATATCGAATATATTATTTTATCGATTAATTCCAAATTAATCGTTCTCTCTCTTTAAATAATATTTTATCCCAGATAAAATATCTCCGTAATTAATCCCAAATTAATTTTCTCTCTCTTATAATTAATCCCATATTAATAATGTGCGAGTCATACATCATCGGTGAATCTTCGGGAAGCGACCCATGAGATCCCCGAATATATTAGCAGTAAATCCGGTCGTCGGACTATCCGAACACGTACGTAGCTAGTACTACGTTTTTACCGATTTACAAGACATGGTTGGCTTCTAGCAAAGCACCGTGCCTACCCAATTCTCCGGAAATATTCTTAAAGGAATATGTGATCTTTATCAGGCTTAATATACATAGTATTGCGTATTTCGATCCAGTATCGGATGTCACATGCTAGGCCTGGGGCTGGAATTGTGTCTGCCCCGTACGAAGCATATGTCGGATCTCTGGCAACTAGTCTCTATAATCGGATAAGCATGACCTAGTCATATTATCCCGATAGCTGCAGCATAAAAGAGCACCAAATTCGTATCCTACGTGATCATCATCTCCACTATGACTGAAGTGATACTTCCATCTTGACATCACACCCAATACACTACGATTCTCAATATACCCAGAAGAGGCGTACACAGAACATGTTAAAGCCCTGGACGACCAAAACCAAAGTGTATTGATTGTCACAAGTATTAGCAGTGCAAGTCTCAGGTTAAGACCAAATACACCTACCCTGATTCGGACTTCCATAGACACATAGTCATACTACCAATGGAATTCCGATGGGTCTATCCAAAGCGAAGCTGTTTCCGTACCATCGGTAAACACAACCTCATATTACACTTGCATGAGTATCCAATACCCAAATATATGAGAACTATGTCGTTATGCCCTCACAACGCACACAAGTGTAATACTAGTCTATTCCGCATTATCGATGTCCAATCTCGATAATACTACAACTAGGGATATTTAATGATTAAACCTTTGTGGATTGATACTGTCTCATATCATCTCAATCCGGAACTAATCATAAGGACCTTTTCTCATTTATATATCTTGGTAATCTAATTACAAATGATAAAAGAGCAATTTCCTTTGTCACATAGTTAATTTGTACAACAACACCATGATCTGTACAAATAGTGATGCTATGGGTCATAATTGTCCAACAATCTCCCACTTGGCCTATAGCCAATCACTCAAGTGTCTTACACCCGAACTATGTACGGTTCGCTCAAACTTCTGCTGAGAAAAGGCTTTCGTCAGCGTATTTGCATGGTTATCGTCTGACGCGATTTATACGATCATCACATCGCCACGATGTATGATCCGAACGAATCAGTTGAATATTTGAAGTATATATCTGGATCATTGATGAGACCATTAATTCTTTAGCCTATGTTGTAGCCTAGCTCAGCTGCTAACGTAACTACTCCTAATCTAATTAGGATTATTATCCATCCAAAAGGCTTCTATTGCTGCCTCAGCTGCATCAATAATCCACTTTTGTTGTTTATTCGGTAACAGTATCTTGCTTGGAAGATTTCCAGCTCACTATTCCGTTATTCAAACTATATAGTACCGTTTTGCGACTTATAATCGTCTTAGTCGGTTTGGAAACTTGCAGTAGTGAACCTAGTCACTTCAAGTTCTCATTCTCTATAGTATAAGACAACATCCTTAGTTCATCTAAGATACTAAAGGATGTTCTTAACATCAATCCATTGACCATCACTTGGATTGGCCTGATTGTGACTCCATATGCTCAAAACATATGAGACACCAGGTCGCGTACATTTATTTCAATGTATGAGCTCTCGGAGAGTGCCAACAACCTTTAGATCTATCCCAGTAGATCTTTATTCCTAGAATAAATGTTGTCTCTCCCAAGAATTCTACGGAGAATTTTCATGAAAGCCAAGCTTTCACCGATTGTATTATGGGAATATCATTTTCAAGAAATGACATATCATCATTATTTAGGACAGTCACTGTCAGTGCGCTTCCACTAACCTCCTTATATACACAAGAATCATTTTCTTTTTTGAATTAAATCATATACCATTATAATTACATCAAAATGATAATTCCAAGAATGTAATGCTTGCTTCAATCTATAAATGGATCGAATTAACATGCAAACCTTGTTTGCTTGTTTTGGTACGACAAAACTGTCAGGATGTTGTAAACATCCTCCAAAAGGTTTCCGTTTAAGGAAAGCGATTTTGACGTTCAGCTGCCATATTTCATAAATGAAACATACAGCATCAGCAAGCATTATCCAATTGGATTTAACCATGGCAACAGGTAAAAGGTTTCGTCGTAATCGACACAATGTTGATAAAGATACATTTTCGCTACAAGCCTAGCTTTGTACGTTAGTATGTTGCTATCCATGTGTGTCTTCCTTAAAGACTCATATAGTACCAATAGGCACAATGCCTTCCGGTACAACAACTAGTATCCAAACATAGTTGGTATACATGGAATCCATTTTGGATTTCATGGCACTTTGCCATAATAGGGAGTCGATACCTTGTATCACTTCCTCATACGTAGTCAGTTCGAGTTCCTCAATAAGATTGACATATTTATGAGGTGAGATCAGAAACCCATATCTCCCAGATTGTTTTCTGAATCTCTCCGACTTACGCGGTTCTTGTGTATTCGAAGATTATTGGTATAGTTTCATCCCTGATGAAATATTTGTGTTCCATTAAGGAATCGGTGCCTGGAACAGTATTACTCTGATTTTCATCAAGTTTCACTATCCTCCCACTTACCACTGCATATAGATATTCCTCTTAGGAAAACCGCATGGTGAGCAACAATTACATTGTTCTCTTGTGAGTTGTATAAGTATTATACTTTGGTTACCCTAAGATAACCTACAAATTAGGCACTTATCCGATTTGGCTTCTAGTTTGGTATCATCCAAACATATGCCTAGCATTCCCAAATCTTCAGGAATTAGAAAACCTGATTTCTATCCTGTTCATATCTAATATGAAGTCTGTCTAATAGATTTTTATGGAACCTTATTCAAAATAAGTATTGCACTGTTTAAAGCTTATGCCTTGAAGGAAAATGGTAGCTCAGAGCGACTCATGATTAACCTTATCATGTCCAACAAAATTTGGTTTCTCCGTTTGGACACACCGCTCAATTGAGGTGTTCCGGGAGGAGTCCACTGTGAAAGAATACTATACTCTTTCGAGAAACTTATTGCTTAAGTATTTTCATCATGGTCCAATCGTGATGGTTTTAATACTTTAGCTGATCTGTTTGTCTACTTCGTGTCGAAACTCTAAAATTTTCCGATTTATGTTTCAAAAGAAACACATAACCATAACGCGATGCCACATCCGTAAAGGTTACGAAGTGTTCATTATCCACCTCTAGCCTAGCTAAACATGGGCCTCTTACGTCACTATGAACGAGGGCTAACAGATCGGTGGCACTTGCACTTTTACCAAGTAAAAAGTGTTTTAGGCACTTTGCCTAATAAACTAGATTCGTAGACATTATTTGAATAGAATCAAATCTGTCCTAGTATCCACTCTTCAAAAGTGTGGATATACGAGTCTTGTTTAAATGTGTCCCAGACAACAATGCCACATACAAGTTTCAACTGAATAATTCAGTTTGAGCTATTTTTTTGTCATGTTATACGTTTGAGATTTATTTATATTCAAAATATAAATAATTTTATTCACATCTAATGTGTATATCTCAATATCTTCTTTATAAAATAAAACACTTTAGTGTTCTAGAATATAAAGGTATACCCGCAACGGGTTAAACCCAGATATAGAGATAATGTTTCTAGTCAAACTAGGTACATTTTAACGGTTTCCTAATTTAAGTACATACCCTAAGGGTAGTTCCTAAACTTAGGTATCTACGGTTAAAACAGTGACTCTCATCCCATTTCCAACCCGTAGGTTGATCTCAACTGAAGTCAGTATCCTGCTAATCAGCAGATTCTGCACATCCATACATATTTATGACAAACATACTTGTTTCCTAGTGGGCTAGGATCCCGTTAAATAACACACAATCTTGACTTTGGCCAACAAATTGTATGATAATTAACTAGGTAGATCTCTAAGATCAATTGGATCTCATCCAATTCCTAGATCCAGTAGGTGGACATCCAAGTCTGAAACATATATCTTATATACGCCAATATATCCAATATATTACCTAAGTTTTTTCCTCTGAATCAACTAAGCCTTGGCTTTGGCACAACAAACTTAATGATCCCAATTAAGCGGAACCCATTGACCTTGGAAAGCTTCGTAATCGATGTCGATGGACAAGAAGTGATCTTGACTTTGGCCAATAAATCACAACTTGGACAAGACATGCGATATGGAACAAAGCCTTTATGATTCAAACACATCCGCAATGGACAAAGGTATTGACTTTGGCCAACAAACCAGTGCCAATCTTGGATCTTGAGAATGAATCATTCAATGGAAGGAAAAAACGCTTAATATGTAGTGAGGGTTTTTCGCGTAATTGGCAACCAATTAATTATCTTTATTAAGGTCTCATCATCATACACCCTTAAACATGCATTCTAAAAACATAATAAGGCGCGTAAATAAATAAATAATAATGATATGCGGATGGATACTTAAAAAATTGTTCCTAGAATAAATCTCTCCATTTCCTCTCTCCCGCTAGCACAAAAATTACTTCTACCCAATTACATAACACTTCTAAAGAAACCTCATTTACATTGAGGGGAATAGGTGAGAAGAGAAATACAAAGAATCAAGAGGTAATAGGCTGGACACGCAGGTCCAATTTCATAAATTCTAAATTTATTACAACAATTTCCAAAATTGCCCTCACCCATCTAATATCCATCTGATATACATTATTCATACATCGCATCCATGTATTCACACAAAGCATGTTATCAATCAATCTAATCCAATTAATTAATCTGAAATTAATGACCATCCAATGTTCAAACAACGATTTGATTTTGTGCGAGTCAAACTCGCTTTAAGAATAAGTACTCAAAGTACGAATTCTTGAATTATATTAAACTACAACATTAAATCCAATTTAATTTGTATTCAATACTAATTATTTATTTAATTCCAAATTAAATATTTACACTTTTTAATGTGCCTTTACGACTTAGATTCTAAATCTAATCTTTACGGGTCTCAAAGCCCATTTAACATCCAATGTTAATTTAATTTAAAGTCAAATGGGCTTTCAATTAATTTCTTAAGGCATGGACGTTTGGTCTTTATGGGTCAAACCCAAATACCAAAGCCCATTTAAGGAATCACCCTTATTTGCCAAGAAACCGATTTAGGCCCATTAGGCCTAATTAAAATTTTAAAGGTCCATTAGTTATATTTGGACTTTATGGATATGGTTTTGGGCCCAATTGGATCCAACCAATTTAGCCTAAACTAAACTTGGCCCAACCAAGCCCATTAAGCCCAATTCCAAATTTGGCCCAATTAATTAAATTACAAAATTCCAAATTTCACAATTAAATTAATCAAAGTGTATAGCCATGATTAATTAACCAAATTAACATTTCCAAAACACCAATTTACATAATTAATTATGCTAATAATCATCAACATATGTCCAACATCATTGAATCAAAAATCATATCATTTTACATGCTTCTAAGTCACGGCATTTAGGGTTTTCTTTGTCCGATTCGGTTTTAATCCAATTAAATCCTAAATCAACATTACCCAAGTCTTTCAAACTCATCCAATGATTCAAAAAATAAAAAATCACCATGACATTAGGGTAAGCAACTTTCGGCCAAGCCTCAAATTTGGGGAAAAATTCATCCAATTCAATTTTCATCAAATTGATCATGCATAACACTATGTTATCATCATTCAAGCATATTCAAACAAATAATTTCATCAAAACATGCTCAAATCAATTTTACCCTAATTCCAATTTCATTCTTAAACAATGCTCTGATACCATTGTTGGGTTTCTATGTGAATACAATAAAGAAGTATGGTGGAATCATACTTACAATGATCGGCTTTTGCGATGCGAGGAACAACAAAAAATCCTGGAAGCTCTCGACCAATGTGCTTCTTTATGCTCTATGTGTGTTTGGTCAACTCCATGGATGGATCTCCAAGCTCCAAGCTCCAAGCTTTGTGTTGTGATTCCATGCTCATGAATGAGTTTCCCTATCACCTTTGTAAGACTCCTAATGTGTACTAGCACTTGTGAAAATTTGCAAAAAATCTTCACATGTTCTTCTTCCAACTCTCGGCATTGTCAAAAATGGAGAATGAGAGAATTTGGCCCTTGGCCGAATGGGAGGGAGAGAGAGAGGAGAAGTTGTGTTGGTTTTTGTTTCTAAAACAATTACCAAAAATTGATTTCCAAAATTTTGGTATATGCCTTTCAAAAAGTCAAACAAATTTTGGAGCCAAAATGGCAATTAATCCCTCAACAACTCACATCACTCAAAAGTGACTAGACATCACATCACTCAAAGTGACAAGACATCCATCACTTGAATGACTAATGATGTGATGCTTGATGTGACTTGTGGGCCGCATTTGAATTCGAAATGCGAGTGGGCCCGCAAACACTCCCCGACTCGGGTTCGCTAATTCCGAATTAACGAATTTTCCGTTGCGACGTAATTAAATCAAATTTAATTAAATAATTATGCCTAGTAAAATTACTATTCACGTCGCTAGCAAATTAATTCTAAATTAAATCGTTCGCCCGAATTAAAATCTAATTTTAATTCCGCGTCGAAATCCAATTTCGTATAATATATCGAATATATTATTTTATCGATTAATTCCAAATTAATCATTCTCTCTCTTTAAATAATATTTTATCCCAGATAAAATATATCCGTAATTAATCCCAGATTAATAATGTGCGAGTCATACGTCATCGGTGAGTCTTCGGAAGCGACCCATGAGATCCCCGGATATGTTGGCAGTAAATCCGATCGTCGGACTATCCGAACACGTACGTACCTAGTACTACATTTTTACCGATTTACAAGACATGGTTGGCTTCTAGCAAAGCACCGTGCCTATCCAATTCTCCAGAAATATTCTTAAAGAAATATGTGATCTTTATCAGGCGTAGTATACATAGTATTTCGTATTTCGATCCAGTATCGGATGTCACATGCTAGGCCTGGCGCTGGAATTGTGTCTGCCCCGTACGAAACATATGTCGGATCTCTGGCAACTAGTCTCTATAATCGGATAAGCATGACCTAGTCATATTATCCCGATAGCTACAGCATAAAAGAGCACCAGTTCCGTATCCTACGTGATCATCATCTCCACTATGACTGAAGTGATACTTCCATCTTGACATCACACCCAATACACTACGATTCTCAATATACCCAGAAGAGGCGTACACAGAACCTGTTAAAGCCCTGGACGACCAAAACCAAAGTGTATTGATTGTCGCAAGTATTAGCAGTGCAAGTCTCAGGTTAAGACCAAATACCTACCCTGATTCGGACTTCCATAGACACATAGTCATACTACCAATGGAATTCCGAGGGGTCTATCCAGAGCGAAGCTGTTTCCGTACCATTGACCGGTGCTTACACACGTGTATAACGCAAGCGCACGTATCGTTCAAGTAGTAAAAAAGTATCGATCCCACGAGGACTTAAAACCATTTGTTATCAATTTATGGAGTTAAATGTTTACAAGTATCTAATAGATTGATTGTTTGATTGGGTGGTGACTTTAAAACTTAAAACAAGTAAATAAAATTGCTTGAAAGTAGATTGAAGAAAATTCAAATTTATAATACTATCCAACGTTGTGAATCCTTCCAATATCTTTTTAAAAGATGAAGTGGTTATTTTATGTTTGTGTAATATATTGGTTTATTAACCTGGAACACGAAATTATGTAAAAGCCTCTTCCGATGGTCAATTACAAATACCCAATATAACCCAATTGAACCATATGTCTATGTCAACCAGATTACCTGGATTCATTAAGATTAAGTTCCAATTATGGCTACCCCCCCGCCCAACAGGTATATTCCAATCCTGTAAGGAAATCTATTAAAGGGTTATCTATTCTCAAGGAAGATCGTGGGCTATTAAATCCCTTTTCCAAGTTCATTTTAAGTTTACCAGTTCAATTTTATTAATGGCCAGTTAATAAAAAACATAAGGATTAAGACTCAATAAATAAACTTTTATATTACCCAAACTATAATTTAACCCCTTATAAACCGGTGATATTGGATTTCATCACAACCCCAGATAACTGGCTTAGTTACGACACATATTTACAGGTAGTAAAAACTAAATAAAATAAAAGACATAAAGTAAAATACTAAAAATTAAATACTGAAAAGTAAATTGCTGAAAAGTAAATTGCTGAAAAGTAAATGACGGAAAGTAAATGCTGAAATTAAATACTGAAAAATAAATGCTGAAAAGTAAATGCTGAAAGTAAATGACTGAAAAGTAAATTGCTGAAAAGTAAATTGCTGAAAAGTAAATGCTGAAAGTAAATTACTGAAAAGTAAATGCTGAAAGTAAATTGCTGAAAAGTAAATAAAGTAAAATTACAATAAAAGAAAATTTGAGGTAAAAGGATCCACTTTTATTACATCTATTTTAGATATCTCCCTTAATATAATATATTAACTTTGCATGATAATTACCAACCAGCCATATAGGCGGTATCCAGATTAAGTCAAATTAATAATTAATTACCAACCGACCAATCAGGCGGTATCCAGTTTAGTCAGGTTAAAACCTATTTAAATAATTACCAACCGACCAATATGGCGGTATCCTGTTAAGTCAGGTTTTAACTAGTTTATATATTATAATTAAGGGAGATTAATCTAAATATTAGTAATAAAAGTTTTACATTTTACCCCAACAAAGGGGAGTTACCTCCTCATTACTGAAAATTAAAGAAAGAAAAGTATTGTGCGTAAAAGTAAATTGCGGAAAGTAAAAACTGAAAAGTAAAGAAAAGAAAGTGCGAAAGCGGAAATTAATTACTGAAAGCTGTAAATAAACAAACAAGATACAATCTTCTTAGTATTCTTAAGGAATTCCTTAGAAGAAAGTATGAATTTACAAATAAAATGGCTTCGTATTTATAGGCAAAATTTTGCCTCCACCAAATCAATTATTAATTGCTCCACTAATTGCTCCACCAAATCCATTATTAATTGCTCCACTAATTGCTTATCATGTTTGGTGGTGATTTGATAATTTTTATTATTTAGTTTTGATTTATTTTTTGCTTTGAAAATGACTTTAATAATTATACACAACACACTTCTGGATGGTTCATCCAATTCGGGCATGAATTCGTCAGAATTCGAAATTCGTTTGTCTTTCAAAGTTGTATATCTTTGATTCTTCTTTAATCTGGAACTTGAATTAGCTCAATCCGATATCGGAGTAAAAAGTTATGCTCAAAATACGACAGATGCGCAAAACTGGAATTTCCAAAACTACACTTCGTTAAAACGCCCTTTCAAGTTTCCAATCTCCAAAATTAATATGTCAAGTCCAATTTTTGCCCTTATTTGACCCACATTTCGTCCTAAATGATTTCATTATGTCCCAATATTATTTTATCTGCAAAATAAACTAAAACACATCAAAACGTTCATCAAACTCGAGAAACTAAACAAAATATTAAGTAAAAGGGGTGGTAAATATTGATATATTTTCCGCTCATCACACCCCCAAACCTAACATTTTGCTAGTCCTCGAGCAAAACAACAAAATAAAATACAATAAACAATTAAAATTATACTAAGCCACTTTCGTAGGGATCACGGTTGCATTTAGCATATGCAACAAGCCTTTAAACCCATAGGTGTCCCTAGTGGACGAGTTATAGTCTCGTGAGGGCTTACAGCAACGATACCCACAAACGTTTTACAAAAGTAAAAAGATAATGAAACTAATGCACACAAAATCAAAAAGACAAGAGAAAATATAATAAATAAGTTAGTGACTAATCAGGTGAAACTTCTACTCCAAGTCAATAGTTGTTTTGTTTCATTCTAAATTACCGAATAAGTAAATTCTCCGATTATTTTTACCATTCTCCATATACACAGTCGACAATATATTAATCAACTCATTTTTGCCCACAACAGTCACAAGTGTAGTTGATAAGAGAGTAATATTTTTGTCCTAAAGTTTTATCAGAATTCACATCTTTTTGCAGCAATGGAATAATTTTTCTGATTTTTCAGATTTTTTCTTTGATTTTTGATTTTTTTTTATTTATATACAATATCTTCCATCTATGTAGCGAGTGTTGGGTCGGTGGCTCCTAAACCAGTTGGCTTTTAAGTTTATATATTATAATTAAGGGAGATTAATCTAAATATTAGTAATAAAAGTTTTACCTTTTACCCCAACAAAGGGGAGTTACCTCCTCATTACTGAAAAGTAAAAAACTGAAAATTAAAGAAGAAAAGTACTGTGCATAAAAGTAAATTACGGAAAGTAAAAACTGAAAAGTAAAGAAAAGAAAGTGCGAAAGCAGAAATTAATTACTGAAAGCTGTAAATAAACAAACAAGATACAATCTTCTTAGTATTCTTAAGGAATTCCTTAGAAGAAAGTATGAATTTACAAATGAAATGGCTTGGTATTTATAGGCAAAATTTTGCCTCCATCAAATCATCCACCAAATCAATTATTAATTGCTCCATTAATTGCTCCACTAATTGCTCCACCAAATCCATTATTAATTGCTCCACTAATTGCTTATCATTTTTTGTGGTGATTTGATAATTTTTATTATTTATTTTTTGATTTGTTTTTTGCTTTGAAAATGATTGAAAATGACTTTAATAATTATACACAACACACTTCTGGATGGTTCATCCAATTCGGGCATGAAATCCTCAGAATTCAAAATTATTTTGTCTTTCAAAGTCGTAGAATTTTGATTCTTCTTTAATTTGGAACTTGAATCAGCTCAATCCGATATCGGAGTAAAACGTTATGCTCAAAATACGACAGATGCGCAAAACTGGAATTTCCAAAACTGCACTTCTTTAAAACGCCCTTTCAAGTTTCCAATCTCCAAAATTAATATGTCAAGTCCAATTTTTGCCCTTATTTGACCCACATTTCGTCCTAAATGATTTCGTTATGTCTCAATATTATTTTATCTGCAAAATAAACTAAAACACATCAAAACGTTCATCAAACTCGAGAAACTAAACAAAATATTAAGTAAAAGGGGCGGTAAATATTGATATATTTTCCGCTCATCAACCATCGGTAAACACAACCTCCTATTACATTTGCATGAGTATCCAATACCCAAATATATGAGAACTATGTCGTTATGCCCTCACAACGCGCACAAGTGTAATACTAGTCTATTTCGTATTATCGATGTCCAATCTCGATAATACTACGACTAGGGATATTTAATGATTAAACCTTCATGGATTGATATTGTCTCATATTATCTCAATCCAGAACTAATCATAAGGACCTTTTATCATTTATATATCTTGGTAATCTAATTACAAATGATAAAAGAGTAATTTCATTTGTCACATAGTTAATTTGTACAACAACACCATTATATGTACAAATAGTGATGCTATAGGTCATAATTGTCCAACACCTAACCGGAATGGCATTGATGGCTGCTCCATTTTCGATTAACACCTTAGTTATGGGATTTCGTTCGCCTTTGCTTTTACATAAAGTGGTCGGAGATGTTTTATCATTTGCCGTGGTGGTTTTGGGAATGTTACCTTCCCTGCAACTCATACTTCAATCATTTGTTCACCACTGGTATTTTCCTGAGGTGGCTCTCACTCCTCATCCCACACAGAAGGTGGAAATGTGGTCGGTGCACCACGGGAGACATTATTGATGAACATCCTCCGCTTTTCCGCCCTGGTCACAACCCGTTTTACTTTGGACATTTCGTATAGGATGAGTTATGAGGATCGCCCCAAGTCTTCTCCCAATATCCCAACTGTAGGATTTCTGGCTTCGTATAATTCTCTGAAAAGCCAATTTTGTGATATCCCCTCCTTCGTGCTTCGGTCCTGACATCTATTTCTTATTCTACATCAGTCAGTTCCTCGTCCGAGGCCATCCTGTCACTTATTGAGAGTTGTGCAAATTCCATCTCGTCACCTTCATAGATATCATCATCCCTCCTCGAGGTATAATTATTGTCCCCCCTTGAATTTTTCAGACAACAGGTAATGATTGGCCACAACCGGAGGCATACTGCCAAACTGAATAACAATGGGGGGTTCATCATCGTCTATCTCATCCCGTTTTTACCTGTCAAATTTATTATGCTCTTTACAGCTTGTGTCGGGTTCTTATTTGCTACTACCATTTTTAACGTCCGCAGCTGGTTTTCTCCTTGTATGGACACCGGTTCGAAAACCATAATCAGGGGCAGTTTCCTTTTCATATTACTGGTGCATCATACGGCCATAATTCCTCTGGTGCCGTATCAATTGCGTCCTGGTCATTTCATCCACATGAGGATAGTTCTTCCCTGGATGATGGTATGAATATGGCCGATGGTATGAATGCCACATATTCGGCCGATGAATTTTTGGCCTAAACGTCCTGATATTCTGGACAAAGTTTGAATTACCTCCATAGAACCTTAGCGCGAAAGTTCTCAGCTACAATGTTATCGATTCACTCTTCATTGGTCTCTCACAGGTACCTTCCAGTTCTTTCATCCATTCTATATTGTTCTGGCAATGCACGCACAAGTTTTGCGGAATCTTCCCTTTCTGCGGCATCTCTATCCTTTAGAGCACTGAGATGATGACCGTCCTGATCCTCATCTAGAACCAGCTTAAACTTTGGCATGCTCATTTTAGTGAGGTCAGAGTTGATCATATTCAATTCCAATGGCTTTGGAAAAGGGTTATCGTCCACTGCCATTTTCTTCTCGAATGTTATTCGTCCAGATTCTATGGCATCCTGCAAAACATTCCGAAAAACAAGGTAGCTGTTAGTTGAATGAGACCATGCATTATGCCATTTACAGTACTTCTTGTTATTGATTTGTTCGGGGCTTGGCAATTTTTGGCGGTCGCTCAACCTAATTTGCTTATCTTTATATAATTGGTCGAATATGGCATCGACCTTAGAGATGTCAAAAGAGAAATTCCTACTCTTTTTGTCTTTCTCTACTTTGGCCTGGGGTTTGGCCCACGTCTTGCAGACGTACGGTTTCCCCTTAATCAATTCGGCCAAACATAAGTCAGCCGATTCGATGTCCATTTCGCCCATTTCATTATTAGTATTCCGGTAATATGTTCCATTGCTAGAATTCTTCATTTGTTCCTCCTCCCTTAATAATCGTTCATATCGCACCACATGTTGGGTTCAAATGAACTAACCAACATCATATTAAGCATAAAATCATGTGAATACGAAAAGAAGTATAGCGAAAATATACTCACTTTGATCGGTTATAGGATGTGTAGAGAACAAAAAAAATTTGCTCTCTTTGAAGTTGTTCCAAGCTCCTCCAAAATGGTGTATCAAGCTCCAAGCTTTGATCAAAGGTTTCCAAACTCTAGGGAAAGGTTTCCCTATCACCTTTGTATGATCTTTGATGTGCTAGCAATGGAGAAATTTGCAAAAAAATTTCCCTTTTTCTTCTTGTGATTCTCGGCCAAGCCAAGAGGAAGAAAGAAAGATTGCTTTGGGCGTGAATGAGAAGAGATGAGAGAGTGAGTGATTTGTGTTGACTTGTAATATTTTAATTTCCAAAATCTAAAGCCATGTACTAAAATCAAAGTTTGGTAAAAGTCATCACCAAATCAAGCTTGAGTGTTTTAGAAGTCATCACCAAAATCTTCACTAACTTCCATCACCTAAAAGTGATTGTAGGCATTGTATTTTTGCATATTAGCCCAATGACGAGTCTCGTATGGAGGCACTATCTCTTTAGTCATGAAAGCCGCGGGAAACGGACGTTGGAAGGGTAAAGTTGGAAAATGGAATTTTTGTTGGATTTTATCTCGTTGTTTAGCTTCGGTTGTTCGTTGGACTTCCGTTTCAAAGCTTATCTTAGGCCCAAAACCCCCATAGATCACTTACTAAACCCAAAACCAAACCCAAGAAACCAAGCCCACGCCCAATAGATGGAGATTCACGCCCATGTCCTTTTTAGTTAGGTAGATACACATTTATCACATGCTAAAATCAAGTAAAATCCATTCCTAATTAGAAGAAATCTCCTAGATCCCTTTCCTAATCAAATCCAATCACCATCCTAAATGAGAAGATCTTTTCCTTGTGAAATACAAATTAAGGAGATGTCACCATCAACAGAAATCCTATTCCTGGTCGGATTAGGAAAGTCTCCTCTCCTTTACTTATAAAAAGAGGCTTTCACCCCCATTCACAACCCTAGCACACATATCTCACAAATCACGCCCAAGACACTCCCAAGCCCTCTCTTGCACGCCCAAGAGACCTCCAAGCTCTCCCATTGCCGCAAATCCTCCAAGTTCTAAGCCTCCTCCAATTGCCGCCTACACCTCCTCCATTCCATATCCTTCACGCCCATCACCCATTGCACTGCCCTTTGCCGCATCTTTCAGCCCTTTCACAGCCCTCTAAACACGCCACAAATAGCCCTAAACACTGCCCTAAAGTGCCGCAGATCAGCCCCACACACAACCCCTCAATTCACACCCAAACCGAGCCTAAAACACTCACTGCACTGCACTAAACTGCCGCACCTTACTGCCCCTGACCTGATCAGTTTAGCTGCGATTTTAACCCATAAAACAGCCCCAAAACCACCTAAAAACTGCACCAAAAAAACTGCATAAAGTTCCCTCTAAAAGCCCTTAAAACCGCAAGCCAATTAGCCTCCGAAATCATCCAAAACAGTCCCCTAAATAACCAAAACAGTGACCTAAAACGTAGCAGCGAAACGGACCAAAAACAGCAGCTCGAACATCAAAATAACAAGGAAAAATGTTGAGTAAACAAATCGAAAAAGTAGCGGATCATTCACCCTTCCAACGCACGTGTAACGCCCTTTCTTGAGACGACAAAAGAGGTTAGACCTGAGGGCACCTTTTTACTTATCATCTTTCGTTTTATTTTATTTATTTTAAAAATATTATTGCATGAGAGTCGTTTGAAGCATGATGTGATTGTTGGATGAGCGGGATATGTGTTCCCTTTTGTGGTATATCGGATGGAAACCCGGACGTAAATTCCGTAGCCGATTCCGAATGGACGGTAGTATGGTCTGCACTCGGGATACAACGCCACGTACCACTTAAGATACACGTATCTCGTCTCATCCAAATTTGTATTTGAGCATGTCATAGTTCTAGGCCGTTTATTTATTATTTTAAGCATGATTTAATTTAGTCTTGTTATTTAATTTTCAAAGCATGATTGTGTTATTTAGGCATGTTGTTTCTTCATTCTTTATGCATGATGTTTCGTTTAGTTTATGTTTATGTTTAATTAGTTATTTGTTTACTTTGGTTTAATGGTTCAATATGCTCGTTGTGTTATATTGTGTGGAGTTATTTGGATGAAAGCATGTTAGATCTAAGTTCCCTTGAGCATGATCATTGAGTAGACTCGGTTGATTAATTGCACAAATCATATCATCACAAGTGACATAAGTAAGGGACCATTCCGAACCCAACGGTTTGAGGTCTTCCCTTGCGAGGGGTGAGTACGGCCTTAAATCTTTGTCCCGGTTCACATCGGGTGGCGACTCCATGTTATTTCGTACTCCCAACTAGGCCGCGAGTCTAGAACAGCATCGTCAAGTTCTGTTGTCTACAGTCTGGCGACTCCACTGGGGATTTAGAGAATTGGCCTCGAAATCATGTCTTGTGATGTGTGTGATTTGCGCTTTAGTTGACCGTTTCTATAGTGGGTTGAGGGGGTTTTAACCAAAGGCACTGTTAAAGCTAGGTGATGACTTGGTGTTTTCCTTCATTCACTACCCTTCGGGGAAAAGTTGTGAAAGCACCTAGATAATCATTATCTGTAGCTCGTTGTGACAGACTAGTTTGGAGGACTCGTTGTTTATTCCTGACACCAAGCGATAAGAGCCTAAGGGGCTTGGGTACTTAAGAGAGCCTCGCTCCACCCTCCCTCTGGGGAATCTACAACGGGAAATCCATTCGACAGTCCGTCACACACCATAACTCGTTGGCACGTACCGTAAGGTATAAAAAAGGTGCGCTCACTTGGTCGTTTGAACTCTTGAGTGGGGAGTCCTAGTTGTGGGTAATCCTTCGTCAAACAAGAGCCTTTGTCCGCACTCCTATAAACCCACATGTGAACCATAGTTGTATGACCTCTAGGAGCCACCCCTTTATGCTTTTGATAATCACATGCATATTATATCTCATACATCGCACACATCTCATGCATCATGTTAACCCTCGTGTCTTAAAAGCCATCATAGATATCTATTGGGTTAGGAAAAAGAGGGGTTTGTCAAGAAGAGTTTAGCAAACATTGATATCGAGGAAGAGGAAACCGAGAAATAGAGAAATTTACGGCAGGGATAGAAAGACCATGGTAGGCCCAAAAAAAAGAAGAAAATAAAAAAAAAAAAAACAAAAAACAAAAAAGAAGAATATTGTTTTTAAGTCCTTAATAGTTAGGCATAAGTCCAATGATGAAATCATTTGCTTTAGGGTGAAATCTTAGAAACGATAAACTCTTGATGTGCTTTTATCTGATACTTTGAATGATTAATCTATGTTAGACTCGTAAGCACTTCACTATAGGTTATTAGCAGTGAAAACCTGAGTAGTTAGCAAAGTGACTAGTTGAAGAAATTGTAGGTCGGTGAATGACTGTTTGCTTAGATGTCTATCTTGATTTGGTTATGTTATGATGTGTGGTATGGTTGAAAATAAAAGAAAAGTCTCTAAGGAAAAAAATTGAACCACCTATAAACGATAAGCGTGAAGCTACCCATGGGCGAGTATTAGGACCACCATGAGGAGAAATGCTACCTTAAAGGGTAGGTGTGTTGAAAAAAGAGAAAGAAGAAAATAAAAAAAAGAAGTTCAAAATGAAAAGAAAAAAGAGAGAGACAAAAAAGAAAGATAAAACCATACCACATTGAGCACGAAAAAGCAATTGCGGAATATAATTGAGACATCTAGGTTGGTTTGACCCACCGATCCCGATTTTTGAAACGAAATCATTGAGTTGGCTTGCTTAAGGATCAAGCTGTGAAATAACCTTTACACACACACATTTTGAGTCTGGCATAGATCATTTATTCAAAAACTTAGATTTGAGTTGCATTGAGTGTTTTGAATGTTCTCTGGTTTCAATACTGGGCATTCTTTGAGGACGATAATATGTGTAGCTATTGGGACTATTTCGTAGCATGTAATATAGTATGATGATATGGAAGGCCCCACCATATGGTTCATCTTGACCAAGTACAAACAGTGGAGAGCATAAAGCTAAACCAAGACTGGGGGGACTAGTCTACTACATCGTGAATCAGGGACATAATAAGATATTGAGTCATGAGACCAGAGAGAAGACTGAGCAATCACCTAGAGAACTGACAGAAGACCTAATCCAATGGAATAGGAAATTCATTCATGCATGCATGCATACACGTAACATATTTTGCATTCTTTTTGTGTTTGTTTCATTTTGTATTCACGGGTTTCAAAGAAGAAAAAGAGAAAGTGGCAAAGATAAGCCAACCAGAATCAGCAACATATGAGTAGTAGTTTTGGGGATGAGTCCCAGGGTTGAGGCCCATATCAATATCAGCTTTGGGTTGAGGCCCATATCAGTATCAGTTTTAGGGCGAGGCCCACATCAGTTTGGGGCGAGGCCCACATTAGTAAAGCGGCAAAGATAAGCCAACCAGAATCAGCAACATATGAGTAGTAGTTTTGGGGATGAGTCCCAGGGGTGAGGCCCATATCAGTATCAGCTTTGGGTTGAGGCCCATATCAGTATCAGCTTTGGGTTGAGGCCCATATTAGTATCAGTTTGGGGTGAGGCCCACATCAGTTTGGGACGAGGCCCACATCAGTTTGGGACGAGGCCCACATCAGTTTCAGTTTGGGGTCGAGGCCCGTATCAGTATTCGTTTGGGGATAAGTCCCGGGGTTGAGGCCCACATCAGTATCAGTTTTGGGGCAAGGCCCACATCAGTTTCAATCTAGGGGCGAGGCCCACATCAGTATCAGTTTGGGGCGAGGCCCACATTAGTATCAACTCAGGGTCGAGGCCCACCTTATCAGCAATTTGGGGAATGAATCCCAGGGTCGAGGCCCACATCGTCAGAGTTTCGGGAATAAATCCAGGGGAATGAATCCCACATCGCTAGAGTTTTGGAGTGAATCCAGGAATGGATCCCAGGGTCGAGGCCCACCTTGTCAGCAGTTTCGGGAATGAGTCCCAGGGTCGAGGCCCACATCAGACATCAGCATCAGTCTGGGGCGAGGCCCATATTAGCATCAGTATCAATTTTTCCGGGTATGGCACATTGGGGGCGAGGCCCACATCATCATCAGCATCAATAGTAGGCTTGCCGGGTATGAAATTCTGGGGGCGAGGCCCACATTGGTTCAGTATTAGTTCTGCCAGGTATGGCACTCTGGGGGCGAGGCCCACATTAGTTCAATATCAGTCTTGTCGGGTATGGCACTCTAGGGACGAGGCCCACATCATTATCAGCATCAGTTTTTCCGGGTATGGCACACCGGGTATGGAGACATCAGCATCAGTTTTGCCGGGTATGGCACTCCGGGTATGGAGATATCAGATTAGTTTTGCCAGGTACGGCACTCCGAGTATGGAGATATCAGATCAGCCAGGTACGACACTCCGAGTATGAAGACATCAGATCAGTTCTGCCAGATATAGCATTCTGGGGACGAGGCCCTCATTACATAAGATCAGTTTCTGCCGGGTATGGAATTCTGGGGGCGGGGCCCACATTAGCATCAGTATCAGCATTTCCGGGTATGGCATTCTGGGGGCGAGGCCCACATTGGTTCAGTACCAGTTTTCCTGGTATGGAATTCTGGGGGCGAGGCCCACATAGCATCAGATCAGTTTTTGCCGGGCATGGAATTCTGAGGGCGAGGCCCGCATCACATCAGATCAGTTCTGTCGAGAATGGCACTCCGAGAATGGAGATATAGTCCGAGAATGGACAGCTCGAGAATGAGCACGCCGAGAATGGCACGCCGGGAATGGCACTCCGAGAATGGAGATATAGTCCGGGAATGGACAGCTCGAGAATGAGCACGTCGAGAATGGCACGCCGGGAATGGCACTCCGAGAATGGAGATATAGTCCGGGAATGGACAGCTCGAGAATGAGCACGCCGAGAATGGCACGCCGGGAATGGCACTCCGAGAATGGAGATATAGTCCGGGAATGGACAGCTCGAGAATGAGCACGCCGAGAATAGCACGCCGGGAATGGCACTCCGGGAATGGAGATCGGTTCGGGAATGGACCACATCACGGTGAAGGTTCGGGAATGGACCTCATCACACCATATCACAGTCACACTCCGAAAATGGAGAGCGGTTCGGGAATGAACCTCATTACACCATATCACATTCACACTCCGGGAATGGAGATCGATTCGGGAATGGACCACATCCGGTGACGGTTCGGGAATGGACCTCATCACACCATATCACTCTGGGGCCGAGATGCGTGTCTCCATTGTCGATTGTAGTTCCGGGCCGAGATGCGTGCCCAGGGTCGAGATGCGTACCCACTATATCATATCCAGGGTGAGGTCCCTCTTGTCAGCGATATTGGGTCGAGATGCGTACCTAGGGCCGAGATACGTGCCCCCGTTGTCGGTTGTAGTTCCGGGCCGAGATGCGTGCCCAGGGTCGAGATGCGTACCCACTACATCATATCCAGGGCGAGGTCCCTCTTGTCAACGGTATTGGGTCGAGATGTGTACCCAGGGCCGAGATGTGTGCCCCGTTGTCGGTTGTAGTTCCGGGCCGAGATGCGTGCCCAGGGTCGAGATGCGTACCCACTACATCATATTCAGGGCGAAGTCCTTCTTGTCAGCGGTATTAGGTCGAGATGCATACCCAGGGCCGAGATGCGTGCCCCCATTGTCGGTTATAGTTCCGGGCCGAGATGCTTGCCCAGGGTCGAGATGCGTACCCACTACATCATCAGTTCGAGGGTCGAGGTGCCCCATTGTCATTATCAATTTCGGGATGCGTCCCAGGGCCGAGGTGCCCATCACATCATCAAATTCAGTTCGGAACAGCAGGCAGACCAGGTGACAGCTAGCGAGCCAGGTAGGTAAAAATACATTGCACGTACTTTGATAGAATTGTCATTGTCACACACTGCACAAGTCCGATCAAATTGGGGCGACTGTAGGCATTGTATTTTTGCATATTAGCCCAATGACGAGTCTCGTATAGAGGCACTATCTCTTTAGTCATGAAAGCCGCGGGAAACGGACGTTGGAAGGGTAAAGTTGGAAAATGGAATTTTTGTTGGATTTTATCTCGTTGTTTAGCTTTGGTTGTTCGTTGGACTTCCGTTTCAAAGCTTATCTTAGGCCCAAAACCCCCATAGATCACTTACCAAACCCAAAACCAAACCCAAGAAACCAAGCCCACGCCCAATAGATGGAGATTCACGCCCATGTCCTTTTTAGTTAGGTAGATACACATTTATCACATGCTAAAATCAAGTAAAATCCATTCCTAATTAGAAGAAATCTCCTAGATCCATTTCCTAATCAAATCCAATCACCATCCTAAATAAGAAGATCTTTTCCTTGTGAAATACAAATTAAGGAGATGTCACAATCAACAGAAATCCTATTCCTAGTCGGATTAGGAAAGTCTCCTCTCATTTACCTATAAAAAGAGGCTTTCACCCCCATTCACAACCCTAGCACACATATCTCACAAATCACGACCAAGACACTCCCAAGCCCTCTCTTGCACGCCCAAGAGACCTCCAAGCTCTCCCATTGCCGCAAATCCTCCAAGTTCTAAGCCTCATCCAATTGCCGCTTACACCTCCTACAGTGATGAGATGACAAGTGATGTGACTTGTGGGCCCCACTTTAATTCAAAATCCGAGTGAGCCCGTAAATAAATTCTGAGCTCGGGTTCGTTAATTCTGAATTAACGAATCTTCCGTTGCGACGTAATTAAATCAAATTTAATTAAATAATTATGCATAGCAAAATTACTATTAAAGTCGCTCGTGAATTAATTCTAAATTAATTCGTTCGCCCGAATTAAAATCCAATTTTAATTTCGTTATGAAATCTAATTTCATTTAATATATCGAATATATTATTTTATCGATTAATTCCAAATTAATCATTCTTTCTCTTCTAATCGAATTTTATCCCAGATAATATCTTTCCGTAACTAGTCCTAGATTAATTTTCTCTCTCTTATAATTAATCACAGATTAATTATGTTCGAATCATACGTCATTGTTGAATCTTCAGGAATTCACCCATGAGATCTCTGGATATGTTGGCAGTAAATCTGGTCGTCGGACTATCCGAACATGTACGTACCTCGTACCACGTTCTTACCGATTTACGAGACATGGTTGGCTTCTAGCAAAGCACCGTGCCTACCCAATTCTCCAGAAATATTCTTTAAGGAATATATAATCTATGTCAGGTGTAGTATACGTAGTATTGTGTATTACGATCCAATATCGGATGTCACATGTTAGGCCTGTGGCTGGAATAGTGTATGCCCCGTACGAAGCATATATCAGATCACAAGCAACTAGTCTCTTTAATCGGATAATCATGACCTTGTCATATTATTCCGATGGTTGTAACACAATAGAGTACCAGGTATGTATCCCTGTGTGATCATCATCTCCATATGACTGAAGTGATACTTCCATTTTGACATCACACTCAATACACTACGATTATCAATAAACCCAGAAGAGGCGTACACAGAACCTGTTAAAGTCCCGGACGACCAAAACCAAAGCGTATTGATTGTCGTAAGTACTAGCGATGCAAGTCTCAGGTTAAGACCAAATACACCTACCCTAATTCGGATTCCCATAGACACATAGTCATACTACCAATGGGATTCTGAGGGGTCTATTCAGAGCGGAGTTGTTTCTGTACCATCGGTAAACACAACCTCCTATCACACTTGCATAAGTATCCAATACTTAAATATATGAGAACTATGTTGTTACGCTTCCATAACACACAGAAGTGCAATACTAGTCTATTCCGTATTATCGATGTCCAATCTCGATAATACTACGACTAGGGATATTTAATGATTTAACCTTTATGGATTGATACTGTCTCATATCTTATTAATCTGAAACTAATCATAAGGACTTCTATCATTTATATATCTAAGTAAATAAATTACAAAATGATAAAAGGGCAATTTCTTTTGTCACATAGTTAATTTGTACAAAAACCACAATGTCTTTTACAAATAGTGACACTATGGGTCATAATTGTCCAAAAATCTCCCACTTGGCCTATAGCCAGTCACTCAAGTATCTAACACCTGAACTATGTACATGTCGCTCAAACTTTTGCTGAGGAATAGCTTTCGTCAGCGGATCTGCAATGTTGTCCTCTGATGCGACCTTCTTGATCTTCACATAGCCACGATGTATGATCTCACGAATCAGATGGAAACATCGAAGAACATGCTTGGATCGTTGATGAGACCGCGGTTCTTTCGATTGAGCAATAGCCACGTTATTGTCACAATACAATGGAACGGGCTTAGCTGCTAATGGAACTACTCCTAATCCAATTAGGAATTTATGGATCCAAGCTGCCTTTTTTGCTGCTTCAGCTGCAGCAATATATTTCTCTTCTGTTGTTGAATTATCAACAGTCTTTTGCTTGGAATATTTTCAGCTTACTGCTCCGTTGTTCAAACAAAATATGTACCTGGATTGCGACTTACAGTCATCTTTATCGGTTTGGAAACTTACATCGGTATACCCAGTTACCTCAAGTTCTCCATCTCCATAGATTAAGAAAGCATCCTTAGTTCGTCTAAGATACTTAAGGATATTCTTAACCGCCATCCAGTGACCATCACCTGGATCGGCCTGATAGCGACTACACATGCTCAAAGCATACGAGACATCAGATCGCGTACATATCATGGCATACATGATCGATCCGACTGCCAAGGCGAACGGGATCCGACTCTTGTTGTCTCTCTCATCTTGAGTTTTAAGACACATGTCCTTAGATAGAGTGACGCCATGTGACACTGGCAACAGTCCCCTCTTGGACTGATCCATGTTGAATCTCTTCAACACTTTGTCAATATATGTGCTCTGGGAGAGTCCAAGCAGATTTCTAGATCTATCCCGGCAGATCTTTATTCCTAAAATAAAGTCTTCTTCTCCCAGATCCTTCATGGAGAATTTTAATGAAAGCCAAGCTTTCACCGATTGTAGTATGGGAATGTCATTACCAATAAGTAATACATCACCAACGTAAAGGACAATGAATGTCAGTGCGCTTCCACTAACCTTCTTATATACACAAGGATCATCCTCATTTTGAACGAAATCATATTCTTTTATGATCTCATCAAAACGTTGGTTCCAAGAACGCGATGCTTGCTTCAATCCATAAATGGATCGATTTAACTTGCAAACCTTGTCTGCATATTTTGGTACGAAACAACCGTCAGGCTGTTGCATATAAACATCCTCCAAAAGATTTCTGTTAAGGAAAGCGGTTTTGATGTACATCTGCCATATTTCATAATCGAAATATGCAGCAATAGCAAGAATTATCCGAATGGATTTAATCATGGCAATGGGTGAAAAAGTTTCATCGTAATCGACATCATATCGTTGACGATACCCCTTCGCTACAAGCCTAGCTTTATACGTTTGTATGTTGCCATCCATGTCGGTCTTTTTCTTGAATACCAATTTGCAGCCAATAGGCTTTACGCCTTCTGGTGCATCAACCAATGTCCAAACTTGGTTGGTGTACATGGAATCTATTTCAGACTTCATGGCCTATTGCCATAAAGCGGAGTCGATATCTTTTATCGCTTCCTCATACGTACCCGGCTCGTTATCCTCAATAAGATTGATATCCACATGAGGTGAGATCAGAAACCCATACCTCTCAGGTTATTTTTTGACTCTCTCTGATCTACGCGGTTCTTGTGTATTCGAAGATTGTGGTACAGTCTCATCCCTGATGAACTGTTCATGTTTCGTTAAGGATTCTGTCCCAGGAACAGTATCACTCCGATTTTCATTGAGTTCTACTTTCCTCCCACTTACCACTACATTTAGGAATTCCCTTTCGAGGAAAACCGCATGTAGAGCAACAAATACCTTGTTCTCTTGTGGGTGATAGAAGTAATATCCTTTGGTTTCCCTAGGATATCCTACAAATAGGCACTTATCTGATTTGGGTTCTAGTTTGGTACCTTCCAAACGTTTGACGTATGCCTAGCAACCCCAAATCTTCAGGAATTAGAAACCCAATTTCTTTCCTGTCCATAACTCATACGGAGTCTGTTGAACAGACTTTGACAGAACCTTATTCAAAATAAGTATTGCACTGTTCAATGCATATCCCCAGAAGGAAATAGGTAGCTCAGTGTGACTTATCATCGACCTTACCATGTCTAACAAAGTTCGTCTCCGTTCTGACACACCGTTTAATTAAGGAGTTCCATGAGGAGTCCACTGTGAAAGAATACCATACTCTTTCAAGTAATCGAGAAATTCATTGCTTAAGTATTCTCCACCACGGTATGACCGTAATGTTTTAATACTTTTACCGGTCTGTTTTTCTTTTCGTGTCGAAACTCTTTGAATTTCTCAAAGGTTTCCGACTTGTGTCTCATAAGATACACATAACCATAACGCGATGCATCATCCGTAAAGATTACGAAGTATTCATATCCACCTCTAGCCTGGCTAGACATGGGCCCACAAACGTCACTATGAACAAGGGCTAACGGTTCAGTGGCACAAGCACATTTACCGCTAAAAGGTGTTTTAGGCATTTTGCCTAATAAACAAGATTCGTAGACGTCACATGAATTTGGATCAAATCCATCCAAGTACCCAATCTTCGAAAGTGTGGTTATACGAGTCTTGTTTATGTGTCTCAGGCGACAATGCCACATATAAGTTTCAACTTTGTCACTTAGTTTAAGCCTTTTGTTTGTTACATTATATGTTTGAGATTAATTTATATTCAAAATATAAATACAATATTTTACATCAGCACTGCATATCTCCATATCATTTTTATATATAAAACACCCAATATTTCTAAATACAAAAGTATACAGACATTGGGCTAATAAAGATACAGATATAATATTCCTAGTCAAACTAGGTACATAATAACAATCTGAAAGTTTTAGTACATGCCCCGAGGGCAGTTCCAAAATATAAGTCCCAACGGCCAAAACGGCGACACGAGTCCCATTTCCAACGCGGAGGTCAATCTCTCATGAGGCCAGTCTCCTGCTAAACTGTAGATCATACACATCAGTACATATATGAGTACCACAACCAGAATCAAAAATCCAATTTTTAAAACTAGTAGTAGACATGTTTATTTATATAACAAACATACCTGAAGCCGGTGTCTTGCCCGCTTTCTTATCCTTCATCTGCGCCTTGTACTCATGGCAGTCACACTTCCAGTGACCCCGTTTGCTACACTGCAGGTAGACATCCTGGGAATTTTCATTTATCTTCCCAGAAGACTTTGACGATTTGGCCTTGCCCTTCTTCTTCTTCTTTTTTACACCTCCAGTCACCTTTGGCCAAGCCCTCAGAGACTGAGATGTTGAAGCGAAGTGCGCCTCGCGCTTTTTGCCCTTCAAAAGCTCTTTTTATGCTTCACGCAGCATAGACATCAACTCTCCAAGAGTATGATCTTGGTTCATCATATTGTAGTTCATGATGAACCCGATCCAGTTGTCAGGAAGAAACTGTAAGATCAAATCTATAGAAGTCTCAGCCTCAAAAGTTATGCCTAGCTGACCTAGCTGTTCAATGTCAGCAATCATCTGCGACACATGGTGCTCGACAGATGTACCCTCTGACATTCGAGAGCGAAAGTGCTTCTTCTGTAACTCATACCTCTGCAATCTAAGATTAGATCGATGAAGATCATGCAATTTCGCCATCATACTATAGAGATCCAATCCATTGTTCTGACGATGGAATTATGGAGACATCGCAGCAAGCATAATGGATTCAGTAGTTGAGTTGTCATCGTTGTGAGTCTTCCAAAGCTCAAGCTCAACTGGCTACTCAGGTCCGGGCTTAGGCCCAAGAGGTTTCTCTATAGTATAGAGCAACTTCTCGGATCCTAGGATAATCCTGAGATTTGTTTCCCAATCTGGAAAGTTTGCGCCATTAAAGACATTTTCGCCCATGACGATGTCTCTGACGATGTTCTTTCCCGTCATCTTAATTACAATAGTCAAAATATTCAATTAACGATTTTTGGGTACAGTCTAACTGTTACAAGAAAAATAATAAACTATTAGTCCAACTAATAAATATTTATAATGACGAAAATAATTTGAAAGAGCGTATTTGGGAAGTATTTGAATGAAATTGCAAATTCAATACTGCCCTCCCATTATTTTTCGGCGAGCCTCTAACCGTCTGTTGAGTACTCAGGAAACCTAGTTTCCTAGTGGGGTAGGATCCCGTTAAATAACACACAACCTTGAATTTGGCCAACAAGTTGTATGATATTTAACTAGGTAGATCTCTAAGATCAATTGGATCTCATCAAACTCCTAGATCCGGTAGGTGGACCTCCAATTCCGAAATATATATACAATATATATGCCAATATATCCAATATATTTTCCTAACCTTTTCCTCTAAATCAACTAAGCCTTGGATTTGGCACAACAAGCTTAATGATTCTAGTTAAGCGGGACCCATTGACTTTGGAAAGCTTCGTAATCCATGTTGATGAACAAGAAGTGATCTTGACTTTGGCCAACAAATCACAACTTGCCCAAGACATGCAATATGGAACAAAGCCTTCATGATTCAAACACATCCGCGATGGAAAAAGGTCTTGACTTTGACCAACAAACCAATGCCAATCTTGGATCTTGAGAATGAATCACTCAATGGAAGGAAATCGTTTAATATTTGTTGAGGGTTTTTTTTTGCGTAAATTGGAAACTAATTTATTATCTTTGATTAGGTCTCATCATACACCCTTAAGCATGCATTCTAAAATCATAATAAGGCGCGGTAAATAAATTAATAATGATATGCGGATGGATATTTCACAAATTGTTCCTAAAAAAATCACTATATTTCCTCTCCCCAGCTAGCACTATTCTAACTTCTACCCAATTACATAATACAATAAAGAAACCTCATTTACATTGACGGGAATTGGTGAGAAGAGAATTAAAAATAATCAAGAGATAAGGCTGGACACGCAGGTCCAATTTAATAAATTCTAAATTTATTACAATAATTTCCAAAATTGCCCTCACCCATCTAATATCCATCTGATATACATTATTCATACAACACATCCATGTATTCACATAAAGCATGTTATTCAATCAATCTAATTCAATTAATTAATCTTTGAATTAATGATCATCCAATGTTTAAACAACGATTTGATTTGCGCGAGTCCAACTCGTTTTAAGAATAAATACTCCAAGTGCGTATTCTTGAATTATATCGGACTACAATTTTAAATCCAATTTAATTTGTATTCAATACTAATTCTTTATTTAATTCCAAATTAAATAATTACACTTTTAATGTGCCTTTGCGACTTAGATTCTAAATCTAATCTTAATGGGTCTCCAAGCTCAATTAACATCCAATGTCAATTAATTAAAGTCCAATGGGCTTTCAATTAATTTATTAAGGCATGGACTTTGGCAACCAAAGCCCAATAAGGAATCACCCTTTCCAAAAAAATTAATTTTGGCCCATTAGGCCCAATTAATTATTTAGGCCCATTTATTATATTTGGACTTAATGGAATGGTTTATGCCCAATTTGGATCCAATCCCATTGTCCTAAACCAACTTGGCCCAACCAAGCCCATTAGGCCCAAATACAACAATTTTAGCCCAATTCCAAATTAAGCCTAATTAATTAAATTCCAATATTCAAAATATCACAATTTAATTAATTAAAGTGTATAGCCATAATTAATTATTCAAATTAACATTTCCAAAATACCAATTTATATAATTAATCATGCTTTATTATTATCAATACATTTCCAACATTATTGAAACAAAATCAAGTCATCAACATGCTCCCAAGGTCACGGTAATATGGATATTATTTCATTAATTTTGATTTCAATCCAATTAAATCACAAATCAATATATCAAAGTATTTTAAACACATCCAATGGTCTAAAAAATAAAAATCACAATGACATAGAAAGGTCCATATATTCGGCAAACATAAGTAATTAGGGAAAAATTAATCTAATCAATTTTTCTCAAAATTACTCAGGCATAACTCTAAGTTATCATAATCTAAGCATACTCAACCAATCAATTTGATGAAATCATGCTCAAATCACAAAAGCCCCAAATTAAAGATTATGAACCCTAATTCAATTTCATGCTTAAAATAGGCTTTGATACCATTGTTGGGTTCTAATGAACTAACCAAGATCATATTAAGCATAAAATCATGTAAATACGAAAAGAAGTATAGCAGAAATATACTCACTTTGGTCGGTTATAGGATGTGTAGAGAACAACAAAATTTTGCTCTCTTTGAAGTTGTTCCAAGCTCCTCCAAAGTGGTGTATCAAGCTCCAAGCTTAGATCAAAGGATTCCAAACTCTAGGGAAATATTTCCCTATCACCTTTGTATGATCTTTAATGTGCTAGCAATGGAGAAATTTGCAACAAAATTCCCCTTTTTCTTCTTGTGATTCTCGGCCAAGCCAAGAGGAAGGAAGAAAGAGTGTTTTGGGCGTGAATGAGAAGAGAGAAGAGAGTGAGTGATTTCTGTTGACTTTTTATATTTTAATTTCCAAAATCTAAAGCCATATACCAAAATCAAAGTTTGGTAAAAGTCATCACCAAATCAAGGTTGAGTGTTTTAAAAGTCATCACCAAAATCTTCACTAACTTCCATCACCTAAAAGTGATGAGATGACAAGTGATGTGACTTGTGATGTGACTTGTGGGCCCCACTTTAATTCAAAATCCGAGTGGGCCCGCAAACACATTCCGGGCTCGGGTTCGTTAATTCCGAATTAACAAATCTTCTGTTGCAACGTAATTAAATCAAATTTAATTAAATAATTATGCCTAGCAAAATTACTATTAAAGTCGCTCGCGAATTAATTCTAAATTAATTCATTCGCCCGAATTAAAATCCTATTTTAATTCCGTTATGAAATCTAATTTCATTTAATATATCGAATATATTATTTTATTGATTAATTCCAAATTAATCGTTCTCTCTCTTCTAATAGAATTTATCCCAGATAAAATCTTTCCGCAATTAATCCTAGATTAAGTTTCTCTCTCTTATAATTAATCTTAGATTAATTATGTTCGAATCATACGTCATCGGTGAATCTTTGGGAAGCGACCCATGATATCTCTGGATATGTTGGCAGTAAATTCGGTGATCGGACTATCTGAACACGTGCGTACCTCGTACCACGTTCTTATCGATTTACGAGACATGGTTGGCTTCTAGCAAAGCACCGTGCCTACCCAATTCTCCAGAAATATTCTTTAAGGAATATATAATCTATGTCAGGCGTAGTATACGTAGTATTGCGTATTATGATCCAGTATCGAATGTCACATGCAAATGGTTGGGGCTGGAATAGTGTATTCCCCGTACGAAGCATATATCAGATCATAAGCAACTAGTCTCTTTATCGGACAATCATGACCTTGTCATATTATCCTGATGGTTGCAACACAATAGAGTACCAGTTCTGTATCTCTACGTGATCATCATCTCCATATGTGACCGGCGTAAACACACACGTATAACGCAAGCGCACGTATCGTTCAAGTAGTATAAAAATATCGATCCCACGAGGACTTAATTCGTACTGTTGTTATTAATTGTTGAATCTATTTAATTACAAATATCTAATTAAAATGGAGAATGGAATTGATTGCTTGATTGATTTGGTTGATTGAAGATTTGCTAAATAAATAAATAAAAAGATAAAAGAAAATACTAAGGAAAATAACAGATAAAAAGATATAAGGTTGTGATTTCCTTTAATATCATTTAAAAGATGAAGTGATTATTTTATGTTTCTACAATAAATTAGTTTACTAACCTGGAACACTAAATTATGTAAAAGCCTCTTCCGATGGTCAACTACAAATACCCAGTATAACCCAATTGAACCATATTCCTATGTCAACCACATTACCTAGATTCATTAAGTCTAAGTTCCAATTATGGCTACCCCCTCCCGACAGGTATATTCCTATCCTGTAAGGAAATCTATTAAAGGGTTATCTATCCTCAAGGAAGATCGTGGGCTATTAAGTCTAAGGCTGAAACCTAAAATCCATATGTCTAGTTCATTTTAGATTTACCATATCAATCTTATTGGTGATCAGACAACAAGAAGCATTAAGCTTAAGACTTAATAAGTAAACTTATAAATTACCCAAACTATAAAATAATCCCTAAACTAGTAATATTAAAAGTCATCACAACCCCTAATTAACTAACACATAACTAAGACTATAAAAATAAAATACATAAAATAAAAATACTGAAAAGTAAAATAAAATAAAATGTTAAGGTAAAAGGAATTATTTCTACTACTACTTATTTAGATATCTCCCATTAAAATAATATAAAAACTTGTGATTAATATCAACCAGCCATAAAGGCGAAACCAAAATAACCAGCCATAAAGGCGGAACCAAAATAACCAGCCATAAAGGCGGAACCAAAATAACCAGCCATAAAGGCGAAACCAAAATAACCAGCCATAAAGGCGGAATATATGTTTTATTACCAACCGACCAATCTGGCGGTATCCTGATTAAGTCCAATTTAAATAGTAAATATATTATTTTTAAGGGAGATTAATCTAAATAGTAATAGTAAAAGAAATTACCTTTCACCCGAACATAAGGAAATTACCTCATCACGGTGAATAGTAAAAACTGTAAAAAGTAAATAGTAAATAGTAAAAACTGTAAAAGAAAGTAAAAAGTAAAAATTAAATTATTATTATTACAAAAAGTAAATAAAAATTATTTACAAAACTAAAAAAAGTAAAAACTAAAGACTTTTAGAGAGAGAAACTCTCTCTTTAGAAGGATTTGAAGAGAGAGGTTGGTACAAAAATTTCTGAAATCTCGAGCTCAATTTATAGGCGTCTATAGGGTCTGGGCGTCGCGGCGCTAAGGGGTTCCGCGTCGCGACGTCAGCTACAGTGACACGTGTCACGCGGTGATTCGACGACTCAGATCTTATCCGATGACGTGGCACTGTTCATGACGTCATTGCTTACGTCAGACTGATGATGTGGCACTGTTCATGACGTCATTACTGACGTCACTGTCGGCAACTGTCGGCACCGTTGGATGGGTGACACGTGGCATCCGGCGCACGTTATGTTGACACGTGGCACGGCGCACGTTAGCAAAGTCAAACTTTTCAAATTGTTGACCCGTTGACCACGGCGCATTTTAGCAACTTCGGCGCAGGTTGGGCGTCGCGACACGCAAGGCTCCAGCGTCGCGACGCGCAAAAGACATAAATATCCCAGTTGGTGCATTTTTGTCCGGATTTGCCCCAAATTGCCTCAAATGCTTCCCAAACTTTATTTATCTGCAAAATAACTACAAAACACATCAAAACGTTCATAAAACTCGAGAAACAATACAAAACATTAGGTCAAATGAGTGGGAAAAAGTGATGGATTTACCACTCATCAATATGACTGAAGTGATACTTCCGTGTTGGCATCACACCTAATACATTATTATTCTCAATAAACCCAGAAGAGGCGTACACATAACCTGTTAAAGTCCCGGACGACCAAAACCAAAGCTTTTTTATTGTCGCAAGTACTAGCGATGCAAGTCTCAAGTTAAGACCAAATACACCTACCTTGATTCGGATTCCCATAGACACATAGTCATACTACCAATGGGATTCCGAGGGGTCTATTCAGAGCGAAGCTGTTTCCGTACCATCGGTAAACACAACCTCCTATCACACTTGCATAAGTATCCAATACTTAAATATATGAGAACTATGATGTTACGCTTCCATAACATCTAGTCTATTCTGCATTATCGATGTCCAGTCTCGATAATACTACGACTATGGATATTTAATGATTAAACTTTTATGGATTGATAATATCTCATATATTATTAATCCGGAACTAATCATAAGGACTTCTATCATTTATATATCCAAGTAAATAAATTACAAAATGATAAAAGGGTAATTTCCTTTTTCACATAGTTAATTTGTATAAAAACCACAATGCCTTTTACAAATAGTGACACTATGGTGTTGGGTTTTTAGGTTAATCCTAAGATCTTTTAAGCATAGAAATAGAATGAATACGCAAAGAAGAGTGGCGGAAACATAATTACATTGAACGGCTTTTGGATGCAAAGAACAACAAAAATTCTACTCCAAGATTCGGCCAAGGCTCTCCAAAAGTGTTGGTGTCCAAGCTCCAAGCTTAATCTTTGATTCCAAGCTCTCGGGATGGTTTCCATATCATCTTGTATGATTCTTGAATGTGTGCTAGCAATGGAGGAAGAAAAACAATTTTGTCTTCCAAGGGGAGAGGCTCACGGCAATCACCAAATTGGGAGAGAGAGTTTTCTATTTTTGTGTTTTTGTTTTCTCAAAAAAACAGTAATGAAAATCTATTACCAAAATTTGGTATATCCTTTCCAAAAGTCAACCCAAAATTTTGGCTCCAAAAAATCCATTAAATGCCCACACCAACTTCTATCATGAATAGTGATTGCATGTCACTCACCAAAAAGGGTGACTTGACATCTATCACTAAAGTGACAAATGATGTGACTCGCGATGTGGCTTGTGGGCTGCAATTGATTCGAAATCGAAGTGGCCTCGCAAACATATTCCGGGCTCGGTTTCATTAATTCTGAATTAACGAATTTTCCGTTGCGTCGTAATTAAATCAAATTTAATTAAATAATCATGCCTAGCAAAATTACTATTCACGTCGCTTGCGAATTAATTCTATATCAATTCGTTAGCCCGAATTAAAATCTAATTTTAATTCCGCGTTGAAATCCAATTTCGAATAATATATCGAATATATTATTTTATCGATTAATTCTAAATTAATCATTCTATCTCTTCAAATAGTACTTTATCCTAGATAAAGTCTCTCCACTATTAATCCCATATTAATAAAGTTTGAATCATACGTCATCGGTGAATCTTCGGGAAGTGACCCAAGAGATCCCTGGATATGTTAGCAGTAAATCTGGTCGTCGGACTATCCAAACATGTACGTACCTCGTACTAAGTTCTTACCGATTTACGAGACAAGGTTGGCTTCTAGCAAAGCGCCATGCCTACCCAATTCTCCAGAAATATTCTTAATGGAATATATAATCTATGTCAGGCGTAATATACGTAGTATTGCATATAGCGATCCAGTATCGGATGTCACATGCAAGGCCTGTGGCTGGAAAATTGTCTGCCACGTACGAAGCATATATCGAATCACTAGCAACTAGTCTCTTTATTATCGGATAATCATGACCTAGTCATATTATCTCGATGGTTACAACCTTTTAGAGAACCAGTTATGTATCCCTGCGTGACCATCATCTCCATATGACTGAAGTGATACTTCCATCTTGACATCACATCCAATACACTACGATTCTCAATAAACCCAGAAAAGGCGTACACAAAACCTGTTAAATTCCTGGATGACCAAAACCAAACTGTATTGATTGTCGCAAGTACTAGGGATGCAAGTCTCAGGTTAAGACCAAATACACCTACCCTGATGCGGAATCCCATAGACACATAGTCATACTACCAATGGGATTCTGTGGGGTCTATCCAGAGCGAAGCTGTTTTCCGTACCATCGGTAAACACAACCTCCTACCACACTTGCATAAGTATCCAATACTTAAATATATGAGAACTATGTTGTTACGCTTCCATAACACGCACAAGTGCGATACTAGTCTATTCTGCATTATCGATGTCCAATCTCGATAATACTACGACTAGGGATATTTAATGATTAAACCGTCGTGGATTGATAATGTCTCATATCATCTCAATCCGGAACTAATCATAAGGACTTTCATCATTCACACATTTAAGTAATCTAATTATGAAATGATAAAAGGCAATTTCCTTTACTACATAATTAATTTGTACAAAAACACAATATCTTTTACAAATAGTGACGCTATGGGTCATAATTATCCAACAATCTCCCACTTGGCCTATAGCCAGTCACTTAAGCATCTAACACCTGAACTATGTACATGTCGCTCAAACTTTTGCTGAGGAATTGCTTTCGTAAGCGGATCTGCAATGTTGTCATCTGATGCGACCTTCTCGATCTTCACATCACCATGATGAATTGTCTCACGAATCAAATGGAAACGTCGAAGAACATGCTTGGATCGTTGATGAGACCGCGGTTCCTTAGCCTGCGCTATAGCCCTGTTATTGTCACAATACAATGGAACAGGCTCAGCTGCTAACGGAACTACTCCTAATCCAATTTGGAATTTTGGATCCAAACTGCCTCCTTTGTTGCTTCAGCTGCAACGATATACTCCGCTTCTGTTGTTGAATCGGCAACAGTTTCTTGCTTGGAAGATTTCCAGCTCACTGCTCTGTTATTCAAACAAAACACGTACCCATATTGTGACTTATAGTCGTCTTTATCGGTTTGGAAACTTGCATCGGTATACCCAGTTACCTCAAGTTCTCCATCTCTATAGATTAAGAAAGTATCCTTAGTTCGTCTAAGATACTTAAGGATATTCTTAACCGCTATCCAGTGACCTTCACCTGGATCGGCCTGATAGCGACTACACATGCTCAAAGCATATGAGACATCAGGTCGCGTACATATCATGGCATACATGATCGATCCAACTCCCAAGGCGAATGGTATCTGACTCATGTTGTCTCTCTCATCTTGAGTTTTAGGACACATGTCCTTAGATAGAGTGACGCCATGTGACACTTGTTAGTGTTCCTAGAACATGCCAACGTTCTAATAAGCATGAAAACAAGTGATTAAGATCATTATAAGTTGCGGAAATACTTACAATGAACGGATTTGAGCTTTTAAAATTTGAGAAGAGAACTCCAAGTTCCAAGCAAAGTGTTGATTCCAACTCTTGAAGATGTTTCCCCAAGGATTCCAAGTTCCAAGCAAAGTGTTGATTCCAACTCTTGAAGATGTTTCCCTATCACCTTTGTTGACTTGCTTAAGTGCTAGCTTTGTTGATTTGAAACAAAATCCAAAGAGAGATGAAGGAGAAGCTCACGCCCAAGGCTTAGAGTATTAGGGTTTTCTTTTGTTCAACTTGTGTAAATGATGTGTAGAGATTTGCTTTTGGTAAAACCCTTTTACCCTTTTCACCAAAACTTGGTAGTTGGGTAAATGGTTTTACCAAAACCATTACAAGGTGGTTGGTGGCTTGGCATAAATGCCAACTACCACCACCTACCACACATGTGAAGTGGGCCCCACTATTTGAATTCAAAATTCAAATATCTCTACGAACATTCAACGCGGCTCAGTTCCGTTTAATCCGATTAAACGAACTTTCGTCGCTAAATAATTAAATCTAATTTAATTAAATAACGATGCCTCGCAAATATATTTCGAACGTCGATTACGAATTAATTCTAAATTAATTCATTCGTTCGTATTAAAGTCCGACTTTAATTTCGTAATGAAATCCAATTCATATTAATATATCCGATATATTAATTTTAGCCCATTCGAATAAATTAAATAGAAAAATCAAATTTAACTATTAAATTTATTTTACCGATTAATTCCAAATTAATCGTGTTCTCTCTCTACCGAACACATTTAATCCCAGATTAAATAAAGCCTCAATTAATCCCAGATTAATTTTCTCTCTCTAAATTAATCCCAGATTAATTCTAATTTAAGTCAACTGTGATCGGTGAATCTTTGGGAAGCGACCCAAGAGATCTCTGGATATGTTGGCAGTAAATCCGGTTATCGGACTATCCGATAAAGTAAGTACCTCGTACCACGTGATTACCGATTTACAAGACATGGTTGGCTTCTAGCAAAGCACCGTGCCTACCCAATTCTCCAGAAATATTCTTACTGGAATATATAATCTATGTCAGGCGTAGTATATGTCGTATTGCGTATCGCGATCCAGTATCTGATGTCACGTGCAAGGCCTGGGGCTGGAATAGTGTCTGCCCCGTACGAAGCACATATCGGATATCAAGCAACTAGTCTCTTTGAATCGGATAATCATGACCTTGTCATATTATCTCGATGGTTGCAACACTATAGAGAACTAGTTCTGAATCCCTGCGTGATCATCATCTCCATATGTCTGAAGTGATACTTCCATCTTGACATCACATCCAATACACTACGATTCTCAATAAACCTAGAAGAGGCGCACACAAAACCTGTTAAAGCCCTGGACGACCAAAACCAAAGTTTACCGATTATCGCAAGTACTAGCGATGCAAGTCTCAAGTTAAGACCAAATACACCTACCCTGAAGCGGACTCCCACAGACACATATACATACAACCAATGGGATTCCGCGGGGTCTATCCAGAGCGAAGCTGTTTTCCGTACCATCGGTAAAACACAACCTCCTATCGCACTTGCATAAGTATCCAATACTTAAACATATGAGAACTGTGCCGTTATGCCCTCACAACGAGCACAAGTGCAATACTAGTCTATTCCGCATTATCGATTGATATTGTCTCATATCATCTTAATCCGGAATTATTCATAAGGACTTCTACCATTTCTATATCAAATTAAATAAATTACAAAATGGTAAAAGGCAATTTCATTACTACATAGTTAATTTAGTACAAAAACACAATGTCTTTTACAAACAGTGACGCTATGGGTCAAAATTGTCTAACAATCTCCCACTTGGCCTATAGCCAGTCACTCAAGCATCTAACACCTGAACTATGTATATGTTTCTCAAACTTCTGCTGTGAAATAGCTTTTGTCACCGGATCTGCAATGTTGTCATCTGATGCGACCTTCTCGATTTTCACATCGCCACGATGTATGATCTCACATATCATATGGAAACGTCGAATAACATGCTTGGATCGTTGATGAGACCGTGATTCCTTAGCCTGCGCTATAGCCCCGTTATTGTCACAATATAATGGAACGGGGTCAGCTGCTAACGGAACTACTCCTAATCCAATTAGGAATTTTCGGATCCAAACTGCCTCCTTTGTTGCTTCAGCTGCAGCAATGTACTCCGCTTCTGTTGTTGAATCGGTAACAGTATCTTGCTTGGAAGATTTCCAGCTCACTGCTCCATTATTCAAACAAAATATGTACCTGGATTGCGACTTGTAGTCGTCTTTATCGGTTTGGAAACTTGCATCGGTATACCCAGTTACCTCAAGTTCTCCATCTCCATAGATTAAGAAAGCATCCTTAGTTCGTCTAAGATACTTAAGGATGTTCTTAACTGCCATCCAGTGACCATCATCTGGATCGGCCTGATAACGACTACACATGCTCAAAGCATACTAGATATCAGGTCGCGTACATATCATGGCATACATGATCGATCCGACTGCCGAGGCGAACGGTATCCGACTCATGTTGTTTCTCTCATCTTGAGTATTAGGACACATGTCCTTAGATAGAGTGATGCCATATGACACTGGTAACAGTCCCCTCTTGGACTGATCCATGTTGAATCTTTTCAACCCTTTGTCAATGTACGTGCTCTGGGAGAGTCCAAGCAGCTTTCTAGATCTATCTCGGTAGATCTTTATTCCTAGAATATAGGCTGCTTCTCCCAGATCTTTCATGGAGAATTTTAAAGAAAGTCAAGCCTTCACCGATGTTAACATGGGAATGTCATTGCCTATAAGCAATACATCGTCAACATAAAGGACAATAAAAGTAAGTGATGTCCTACTAACCTTCTTATATACACAAGGATTATCTTCGTTTTGAATGAAATCATATTCTTTTATGATCTCATCAAAACGTTGGTTCCATGACCGCGATGCTTGCTTCAGTCCATAAATGGACCGATTTAACTTACAAACCTTGTTTGTAAGTTTAGGCACGATAAAACCGTCAGGCTGTTGCATATAAACATCCTTCAAATGGAAATTAAGGAAAGCGGTTTTAACGTCCATCTGCCATATCTCATAATCGAAATATACAGCAATAGCAAGCATTATCCGAATGGATTTAATCATGGCAACGGGTGAGAAAGTTTCGTCGTAATCGACACCATGTCGTTAACGATACCCCTTCACTACAAGCCTAGCTTTGTACGTTTGTACGTTGCCATCCATGTCGGTCTTCTTCTTGAAGACCCATTTGCAACCAATAGGTTTTAATTGCAAGTGAGTACAAAAACTCCTAACATTCTTAGCAAATGTATGCGGTATAAGATTGTACCTCGAAGCGATGATAATTCCTAAAGTCATTGAGTCCATCCAATGCACCTCTAGTGTCGGCGGTTGGAAGAAATGCAGTAAGTGTAATAGATTGTCTACCCATCCGTTTGATGGATAAATTCGATCATATAAATCCTTAGTTTGTTGAATCTCTTCAATAAGGTCGCATCGTACTTGACCCCAACCTTCTTCGCCATACCCGATTAGTGCTGTTATTGCTCTGAATCCACAATGACCATCCACTTGAACATCAATAGTGTGAGAAATATAACGTTGATATGTCACAGGTAATTTCTGAATCAGAATCAACATTACTTTTAATAAAGTAATTTTTTTAAACATTTTTTTTAATAAATATATTAGATTTATTAAACAAATAGACTATCAAAAAATTTAAATATCCAATTTTTTTTATTTATTGATATATATATATATATATATATATATATATAAACATATATATCTTTTGATAAAATTTTTAAAAGGAAAAAAAAAAGATGAGAAGGGCGTTCCTCTTCTCTGAAGAAGGGGAAACGCCCTTCTCTGAAGAAGGGGAATCGTCCCCTTCTTTATTGAAGGGGAACGCCCTTCTTTTCTTTTTCTTTTTTTTCTTCTTCTTTTAAAAAATTTAAATAGTAAAAAAAATAAAATAATTGTACCTCTGACTTGAATTGCTTCCCAGGTGCATACATATATCAATCCATGCTGAAACAAATCGGTATCTGTAAGGGTGTAACCATGTCTCCCAAAGGTAATTTAGAGCACCATTGAATTGTCTAAACTCCTCGCGCATCACCTCTCATTTCTGTTGGTAAGACCACTGTGTTGATGAATTAATAATGGAGTGCCGTGATGAATAAAAGTGTTTCCATTGTATACCAAGCTGTTGACAAAAGAACAAATGTTACCCTAGAGCGAAATCACCCTAGAGCGAAGGAGTAAAAGACGAAGGCAAGAAGGGCGACGAAATGAAGAGCGATAAGAGTAATCACTGGATGACACATCGATTAAGATGACAAACGACTCAGGATGACCGAAACATCAATGAGAGCTATAAAGAGCTCAAGGCGATCAAAATAGCATTTAAAGCGACGAAGGGCTCAGGACGACCGAAGCAGCGATTAGAACGAGAACACGTGAAGCAGTTGATCCCACGACTACAATAGTTAGGCAGTTCCCCCCCCCCCCACGATCAAGCAGTTGAGACGCATAGCTCAACGGTTGAAGATATGATCCAGAAGTTGTAGGGAGTTACTGAAACTACCCAAGCGGTTTACAAACTTCACTATAAAAAGCTCATTTGTACAAAGATGAAAAACCCTCGATCAAATGAAGACTCAAATGAGCATTTTATCTTTTAATACGTAGTTTTATAATTTAGGACTATAATTTGTGTGCTTGTTGTTTGTTTAAATCTAGGTCCCAAGATCATACAAGCAATGAAAACAATGCGTGAATACACCAACGGAGATAGCGGAATACTCACATCGATCGGTTGAGTCGATTTGAAGACGATTGAAGCCCAAAAACTCACTGTTTTGGCGCATGAACTGCAGCAGTCCACTGTCCACGAATTTCAGATACTAACAGATGTTCTTAACTTCAATCCAGTGACTATCACTTGGATTGATCCGATTGTGACTCCATATGCTCGAAGCGTATGAGACACCCTATCAAGTACATTTTAAATGTACAATTTCCCAGAGAGTGTTAACAACTCCAAATCTATCCCAGTAGATCTTTATTCCTTGAATAAAGGTTGTTACTCCCCAGAATTCTATGGAGAATTTCTATTGAAAGAATAATCTATGAAAGCCAAGCTTTCACCAATTGCTTTATTGGGAATTTCACTGTCAGTGCCCTCTCCCACTAACCTCCTTATATACACAAGAATTATTTCGTTTTGAGTCAAATCATAAATCATTATGATTATTTCAAAACTACAGTTCCAATAACCTTATGCTTGCATTAATCCAAACATGGATTGAATAACCCGCAAACCTCGTTTGTTGGTTATACAAAATCGTCAGGATGTTGTAAACATCCTCCAAAATGTTTCCTTTTCAGGAAAGCGATTTTGATCTACAACTGACACATTTCATAAATGAAATACGCAGTTATCAACAAGCATCTTCAAAATGGATTTACCATGGCAACAGGTAAAAGGTTGGACCGTTATTAACACAATGTTGATAACGATACCTTTCCGTCAAAAGCCCAGCTTTGTACGTTGGTATGTTGCCTCCCATGTATGTCTTCCTTGAAGACGTTTAATGTACCATTAGGCACAATGCCTTGTGGTACAACAACTAGTATCCAAAACAGTTGTTATACATGGAATCCATTTCGGACTCATGGCACTTTGCCATAATAGGGAGTCGATACCTCGTATCACTTCCTCAAAACGTAGTCGGTGGATATACCTTCATAAGATTGACATCTTTATGAGGTTAGATCAGAAACCCATACCCTAGGTTGTTTTCTGACTCTATTCGATCTACGAGTTTCTTGTGTATTTGAAGATTAATGGTATAGATTCATCATAGATGAACTATTTGTGTTCCATTAAGGACTTCGTGCCTTGAACAGTATTACTCCGATTTTCATCGAGTATCACTATCCTCCCACTGACCACTGCATATCGGTATTCCTTTCAGGAAAAACCGCATGGTGAGCAACAATCATATTGTTCTTATGTGAGATTTATAAGTACTATACTTAAGGTTTCCCTTAGGATAACCTATATTGGCACTTATCCAATTTGGGTCCTTAGTTTGGTATCATCCAAACGTTATGCCTAGCATACCCAAATTATTAGGAATGAGAAACCTTGTTTCTTTCCTGTTCATATCCTATATGATATCTATCAAACAGACTTATATGGAACCTTATTCTAAATAAGTTTTGCACTGTTAATACATATCCTTTAGAAGGAAACAGTAGCTCACAGCGACTCGTGATAAACCTTATCATGTCCAACAAAATTCGGTTTTTAGTTCGGACACACCGTCTAACTGACATGTCTCGGGAGGAGTCCTCATATGAAATAATACCGTACTTTTTCATGTACGTATGAAACTTACTGCTTAAGCATTTTCCATTACGGTCTTACCATGGCGGAATAATACTACAGTCGATCTGTTAATCTACTTCGTGTCGAAACCCTAATAGTTTCCGATCTGTGTTCTTCAAAAGAAACACATAACCATAACGTGATGTTACATCCGTTAAGGTCACGAAATATTCATGTTCACATCTAGCCTAGCTAGATATGGGCCCACTAACTTCACCATGAATAGGGCTAACAGATTGGTGGCCCTTATACTATTACCAAGTAAATAGTATTTTAGGTACTTTACCTAATAAACTAGATTCGCAGACTTTATTTGAATATTCAAATCAGTCCTAGTACCCACTCTTCAAAAGTGTGGATATACGAGTCTGGTTAAATTGTGTCCTAGACAACAATACCACAAATAAGTCTCTATTGATCAAATCAATTTGAGCTATTTATTTGTCATTTTATATGTTTGAGATTTTATTTATATTCAAAATATAAATTCTGTTATTCACATCTAATGTATTTATCTCAGTATCATCTTTATATAATGAAACACTTAGTGTTCAAGAATATAAAGGTTTATCCGCAACGGATTAAACACTGATATAGAGATAATGTCTCTAGTCAAACTAGTTACATTATAACAGTTCCTAATTTAAGTACATACCCGAAGGGTAGTTCCTAAACTTAGGTATCTACGGTCGAAACAGCAACTTTCGTCCCGTTTCCGATTCGCAGAGTAATCTCAGCTTGAAGTCAGTATCCTGCTCAAAGCAGATTCTGAACATCAATACATATATTTTATGTACCACACTAAGTATTTAAAATCTAATTTCAATACTAGTAGTGAACATAACTTTGACAAATATTTTAAAGTTAGAGCCTCGCCCTTTCTTTAATTCATTGGTGTCTGCCATATCCAAATGGTAGTTACTTTGGGATATGTCAATTATCTTTTCAATATTTCACAAACCTTTGGCCAAGCCTTGGGTTTCGGAATATTGAAACGATGTGCACCTTGTGCAACACGCCCAATTGTAAACTTTTGACTTTCACCCCTAGAATAGTCAAATCAATTCTCTAAGAATTATTAATTGCAATTTAATACTTTTAAATCTAAAGATAGATTTATTGTCAAGTATATTAAATTAAGCACTAAAGTCATCATCATATAAATCTTCCAAAGATTTTATGCTCTACTTATTTGCTTAATTATGGGCCTAGTCATAATAAGTTATTTTATCAAATAAATTAACCTATTATTTATTCCCAATATGAAAATTAAATCATTTAAAACATTTAATCCAAGGATTATATATTTTAAATATTCAACTTTTCAATTCTTTCTTGATTTCAATAGTCCAACTATTTAATCAATATAATAAGGTACTATTTATTATAATGATTACAATAATCCAATTATTTAATCAACTATAATTTTAATATTGATTACTATAATCCAATTATAAAATCAACTATCATTTAATTCAATTATATTGATTACTATAATCCAATTATAAAATCAACTATATATTGAATGAGTTTGTATATAGTCCAACTATATATATTTTTAAAACAACATAAAATATTAGTCCAACTAATACTTGCCTCCCACTATTTTTTGTCGAGCCTCTAACCCTCTGTCGAGTACTCGGGAAACCGTGTTTCCTAGTGGGCTAGGATCCCGTTAAATATCACACAATCTTGACTTTGGCCAACAAATTGTATGATAATTAACTAGGTAGATCTCGAAGATCAATTGGATCTCATCCAACTCCTAGATTCAGTAGGTGGACATCCAAGTCCCAAACATATATCTTATATATGCCTATACATCGAATGTATACCCTAACCTTTTTCCTCTGAATCAACTAGGCCTTGGCTTTGGCACAACAAACCTAATGATCCCAGTCAAGCGCGGACCCATTGACCATGGAAGCTTCGTAATCAATGTCGTTGGACAAGAAGTGGTCTTGACTTTGGCCAACAAACCACAACTTGGACAAGACACCAATATGGTATAAAGCTTCGTGATTCAAACACATCTTCGACGGACAAGGGCTTGACTTTGGCCAACAACCCATGCCAATCTAGGATCTTGAGTAAGAATCACTCAATGGAAGGAAAAGACGTATGATATTTGATGAGGGCTTTTCGCGTGCAAATTGGCTACCAATTTAGTTATCTTTGTTAAGGTCTCATCATCATACACCCTTAAACATGCATTCTAAACACATAATAAAGCGCATATGAAAATAAATAATAATGATATGCGGATGGATACTTAACACATTGATCCTAGATCAAATCTCTCCCTTTCTCACTCAAGCTAGCACTTGTATTACTTCTACCCGTTACACTACACTTCTAAAGAAACCTCATTTACATTGAGGGGAATAGGTGAGAAGAGAATACAAAGAGAATAGAGGTGATAAGGCTGGACACGCAGGTCCAATTTAATAAATCGAATTTATTACAACAATTTCTAAAATTGCCCACCCATCTAATATCCATCCGATATACATTATTCTTTCAACACAACCACGTATTCACACACATAAGCATGCTATCAATCAATCTAATCAAATTAATTAATCTGATAATTAAGTGATCATCCAATGTTCAAACAACGATTTGATTTTGTTCGAGTCAAACTCGTTTTTGCGAATAAGTACTCAAAGTACGAATTCATGAATTAAATTAAACTACAACATTAAATCAAATTTAATATGCATTTAATACTAATTCACTATTCAATTCCAAATTAAATATTACACTTTATTAATAAACCTTTTACGATTTAAATTCCAAATTTAATCGTAACGCGTCTCAAAGACCGATTAACGTCCAACGTCAATTCAATTAAAGTCCAATGGGCTTTTAATTGATTTCTTAAGGCGTGGACTTTTGGTCAACTCGGGTCAAACCGATAACCAAAGTCCAATCCGGGATTTACCCCATAAGCCCATAAATCAATCTTGGCCCATTAGGCCCAATTGAACTTTAAAGGTTCATTAAGTCGCATTTGGGCTTCATGGTTAAGGTTTTGGGCCCAATTGGATCCAATCCATTTGGCCTAAACCCAACTTGATAAAATCAAGCCCAATAGGCCCAATTACAACATTAATAGCCCAAATCCAATTTAAGGCCTCAAATAATTAAATTACATAAATTCAATTTAGCAATTTAATTACCTAAAGTGCATTACATGATTAATCAACTAAATCAATATTTCTAAAACACCATATTAGTCTAATTAATCATGCTCAATTGATTATTACATGTCCAACACACAAATTGAAAAATCAAACCCATTTACATGCTTCAAAGCTCTCGGCCAAGGAGGGATTTTGTGTCCGATTCGGTTTCGATCCAATCGAACCCACAATCAACATTAAATCACCATCCAATTTGATTTCATACACATCCAATGTCACAAAATCAAAATATACCAAGACATTAGGGCAATAACACATTCGGCCAACATAGAATTTTTGGGGGTTTTTGTCCAATTCGAAATCCAATCCAATTCAATTCAAATTAACATCAAACATTATGATTCCAATTCATCTAATGAATCAAAAAACAAAAATTTCCAAGAACCCAAAATCATCCTCACATTCGGCCAAGGTCATCAATTTGGGGAAAATAATTCCAAATCATTTTTTCAACAAATTGGTCCAACCAAAATGCCATTATACATGTTATAAGCATACTCAAACAATCAATTTATTCAAATCATGCTCAACAAACATTTACCCAAATTTTAACCCTAAAAGTTTCATGCTTGAACCTAAGGCTCTTGATGCCATTGTTGGTTTAAATCTAGGTCCCAAGATCATACAAGCAATGAAAACAATGCGTGAATACACCAACGGAGATAGCGGAATACTCACACCAACGGAGATAGCGGAAGACTCACATCGATCGGTTGAGTCGATTTGAAGACGATTGAAGCCCAAAAACTCACTGTTTTGGCGCATGAACTGCAGCAGTCCACTGTCCACGAATTTCAGATTTGAGCTGAGAAAACGGAGCTCCAAGCCTCGTCCAACGGATCCCGGCTCATGGTCGAACCTCCCTACCACCTTCGCAAGACTCGTAGTCTGCTAGCACTTGGATTTTTCACCATGAAAACCCAACTCTTGCTTCCCTAAAGCTAACGTTTTTCTGGTTCAAAACCAGTGAAGAAATGCCTGTTATTGGCGTGAGAGAGTGAGAGAGAATTGAGAGAGATGAAAGATGTGTGTTATATGTATAAAATGTGTAAAGACTTTTACTTATATATTTTCCAAAAAAATATATAACAATTACCATTTGTTTTTCTTTTCCAAAAATCAAAATAAAAAGGTAATAAAGTCTCCCACCATACTAGATCAACTATTCCAACAACTACCATCACTCAAAGTGACTAGTTGTCTTTTCAATCAATCAATCAATCACATCACTCAAAGTGACATTTGATTTGACGCTTGATGTGACGAATGATTTGACGCTTGATGTGACGAATGATTTGACGCTTGATGTGACTTGCGTTGCCGCACTCGAATTCAAAATACGAATGCGCTCGCAATCACACTCGGGCTCGGGTTCGCTAATTCCAAATTAACGATTTTTCCGTCGCGTCGTAATTTGATGATTACGCCTAGCGAATTCACTATTCATGTCGCTAACGAATTAATTCTAAATTAATTCGTTCGCCCGAATTAAAATCTAACTTTAATTCCGCGTCGAAATCTAATTTCATTTAATATATCGAATATATTAATTTACCAATTAATTCCAAATTAATCGTTATCTCTCTCTAGACGATATTTTATCCTAGATAAAATATCTCTGTAATTAATCCTAGATTAATTTTCTCTCTCTTCTATATAATCCCAGATTATTCAAGAGTGCGAGTTGTGCGTCATCGGTGGATTATCGGGAAGCGACCCATGAGATCTCTGGATAAGTTGGCAGTAAATACGGTCGTCGGAGTATCCGAATCACGTACGTACCAAGTACTACGTTCTACCGATTTACGAGACAAGGTCGACTCCTAGCAAAGCACCAAGTCTACCCAATTCTCCGGACATATCCATCTAAGAATATTAAGATCTGTATCAAGCGTAGTATACGATTGTATTGTGTATATCGGCCCAGTATCGGATAGTCACGTGCTAGGCCTGGGGCTGGATAAGTGTCTGCCCCGTACGAAGCACATGTCGGATGTCTGGTAACTAGTCTCTATAATCGGATATACATGACCTTGTCATAATATCCCGATGGCCGCGCAGCACTTAAGAGCACTAATACTGTATCCTGCGTGACATCATCTCAACTATGACTGGAGTGATACTTCTGTCTTGACATCACATCCAATGCACTACGATTCTCAATATACCCGGCATTGGCGTACACAGAACCGGTTAGAGTCCTAGACGACCTCAACTAAAGTATATCGATTGTCGTAAGCATTAGCGATGTAAGTCTCAAGTTAAGACTATACACACCTACCTTGATTTCGGCCTCCCATAGACACATAGTCATAATACCAATGGGATTCCGAGGGGTCTATCCAGAGCGAAGCTGTTTCCCGTACCATCGGTGAAACACAACCTCCTATCACACTTGCATGAGTATCCAATACCCAAATATATGAGAACTATGCCGTTGTGCCCTCACAACTCACACAAGTGCAATACTAGCCTATTTCGCATTATCGATGTCCAGTCTCGATAATACTCCGGCTAGGGATATTTAATGATTAATCCTTCGGGGACTGATACTGTCTCATATCATTCTCAGTCCAGGAACTAATCATAGGGACCTATCTTCATTCATATATCTATGGTGATCTAATCACAAATGATGAGAGTGCAATTTCCTTGTCACATAGTTAATTTGCTACAACAACACAATGATCTGTGCAAATAGTGACGCTATGGGTCATTTTGTCCAACACTTGTGCCCCTTGGAGGCTTATTCACTTAATTAAACACCCATTGCTGGGACTTTGTCTCAGGAGGTTTGAGCCTTACACGCTATTCTCTCTTCTCACGTACAAAAATCACGCAAACAGTTTTTTGGCAACCATAGTGGGAGAATTGGTGTAAAAAATGGAGATGCCTCCGAAAAGAAACACTCAAATTAGCTCAAGTACAGAGGAATGAGGGATTGAGCAAACCAACCAGCCCCATGTTTCAGCCGTAGTGGGTCACTTCGAGGGTCTGGCAGACGTTAGTCGATACGAACCTATGTGAGAGCTCAGCCCTAATGCGGTTCGTGCATTGTTCGGTGAATTCACACAAGATGTTGTCGAGTAGGTTAGCCTTCAAAATGCTCATGTCATAGATAAATTTGTCTCGACTAGCAACTCTCATTATGAAAATATGTCCAAACACTTAAGCTCATTAAATGAACTAATGGCCAAATGTGTAAACGGGGGGACAACCCTACCGTGGACTACACTTCCCCCTACACCAAGCAGTTAGGAGGCTGGTCCGAGCAATGTTCCTCTGCAAGGGATCACTATCCCTACGACTGTCAGGGGAGGAACAAGTCTGGGGGACAATGGCCCACATCTAGGGCCAAACCTACACCAATGGCCAAATATGGCACAACATGAAGTGGTATTGCCCTAAGGTCTCCAGGCTTCTCAGGGACAGAACCATGACTATGTCCCGCATGTAAGAGGACCACAACCGCCACCCATAGCAATGCCATTTAATGGCAATGATATGTTGAGAGAACAGATGACCGAGATCCTTCAGAATCAATTCGGTCTAGGAGTACAGCCAATTCGGCCAAGGTATCGGAAGCCATACCCAGATTGGATCGACATGGCATATCTGTGGCCTAGAAATTACAAAATATCAGACTTTTCCCTGTTTACATGGTCTGGAGAAGTTTCTACCATGGAAGACATAGGATGATTTACCCTCCAGTGTGGAGAAGTCACTGATTTCCATAAGTTGAAGTTGTTCCACGGCTCACTGTCAGGAGTAGCTTTCTCATGGTATGTCATCCTACCACTCAACTCGGTAGAGAATTGGCAACAAATGGAATAGATGTTCCATGCGCAATTCTATAATGCCGAATCTAAAGTGGCCTTGACCGATTTGGCAAACCTGAGACAATTACCAGGAGAATGCGCTGAGACATTCTTACAAAGGTTTAAAATAGCTCGAGGCTGATGTTACGTGCCTTTGCTAGAGAAATAATTTGTGAGAATAGCCCAAAGTTGTCTCAATTTCGATCTAAAAAAGAAATTTCAAGATCGTGAATTTTGGGACCTTCTCCAACTTACCACTAGTGTGGTGTGTTATGAACGATTATTAAGGGAAGAATAGAAAATGAAAAATTCCAGCAAAGGAACTTATTACAGGAACATCGATTATGAAATAGGCGAAATGAGCATCGAATCGGCCGACTTATGTTTGGCCGAATTGGTTAAAGGGAAGCCGTACGTTTGTAAGGCATGTGTTGAACCCCAAGCCAAAGAGAAGAACGATAAAAAAGTGGAAATTTCTCTTTTGACGTCACAAAGGTCGATGCCATATTCGATCAGTTATATAGAGACAAACAAATTAGTTTGAGCGATCACCACACATTGCCAAACGTCGAGCAAATCGGTGGTAAAAAATATTGTAAGTGGCATAATACGTGGTCTCATTCGACTAATGATTGTCTTGTTTTTCGGAATGATTTACAGGATGCCATAGAATCTGGACGAATAATGTTCGAGAAAAAGATGGCAGTGGACGACAACCATTTTCCAAAGCCAATGGAACTAAATGTGATCAACTCGAACCTTACTAAAATGAACTTACCAAAGTTCAAGTTGGTCATAGATGAAGAACAGAACCACAATCATCCAAGCGCTCTGAAAAGAATTAAAACACCCCAAAAACAGAGGGGTCAGCAAAATCTGTGCACACGATGCAAAAACAGTATAGAGTGGATGAGGGAATTAGAAAATACATGTGAAAGGCCTGTGAAGAAAGAGCCAGTAGCATGGTAGCCGTGGACCTTCGCACCAAGGTTCTACGGCGAGAATTCCAACTTCGTCCAAAATGTGAGGACGTTTAGGCCGAAAATTCATCGGCCCAACATATGGTATTCGTATTGTAGGCCATACTCGAGACAACATCCATGAAGGAACTACCCTCCTGTGGACGGAATGAAAAGGACGCAACTGAGGCGACACCAAAGGAATTATGGCCGTATGATGCGCCAACAAGGTGAAGTGAAGGACATCACAAGTCGTAGTGCCTATGTCAGGGAGAAATCGAAAGTCAGTAACAAAGAGAGCGACGGCAAAGAATGGACAAAAAGGAATTGCGAGGAGCGGACCAAGTTTGATAAATGGAAAAGGAACGAGACGGACGATGAAGAATCCCTTATTGTCATTCAGTTCGGCAGTATGCCACCGATTATGGCTAATCATTACTTGTTGTCCGAAAAATTCAAGGGAGACAACAATAGAGGGTCTGGAAATAACGAAGACGTTTATGATGGTGGTGAAATGGAGTTTACAGCGCTCTTGATAACGAATAGAGAGGCTTCGGAAAAAGAGATGACTGACATGGAAGAAGAAATAGACATTAGGACCGAAGCACGAAGAATGGAAATATCATAAAATCGGCTCCTCAAAGAATTGTATGAGGCCGAAAACCCTGCAGTTGGAACGCTAGGAGAAGACTTGGGATGATCTCCATACCTCGTCATGTATGGGAAACCCAAAATAAGGCGGACTGTTACCAGGGCAGAAAAATGGAGGCTGGTTGTCAATAATGTCTCGCATGATGCGTCGGCCACGTTACCACCATCAGGATGGGATATGAAGGAAGAATCACCTCGGGCCAATGATGAAAAGGCAATGGAGATAGGCTTATCAGGGAAAGTGATGTTCCCAAAGCCACCACCACAAATGACAAGGCACCTACGGCCATTGTATGTAAAAAGCACAGGCCAACGGGATACCCATTACCAAAGTATTGATTGACAATGAAGCAGCCATCAATGTAATCCCAGTTACGATGCTAGGGCGATTGACGAAGTCAGAAGGTGACCTCATCCCTATAGAGGTTGTACTTACGAGTTTCAATGGAAGGGCGACGACAGCCAAAATGGGTCGTCCCACTGGATTTGCAAGTAGGGAGCACTACGAAAACAGTAGTGTTCTTCATCATAGATGGGCCAACTACAAATAACATGCTATTGGGGCGAGATTGGATACACGGCAGCTGATGTATTCCTTCATCTCTTCATCAGTACCTGGTGTTCTGGAACCAGAAAGACGAAGTGGAAATAGTACATGCCGACAACAAATCTTTTATAGCAGAGACAAATTCGGCCGAATACTTCATGTATGAAGGAAATTACGGGTCGACCAGGGTTCTGAACGAAGGACAGAGTTCGGCCATTGTGGCTCAAAATGACGATCCATACCACACAGGTCTACTAAATGATCTGTTTGCACGAACAAGACCAACCACCATGGTCTTTAGAGTGCCAACACATAACAATTCAAATTAAGAGCAAACAGAGTAAAGAACAAGCCGTACTCATGGCCACCAGGGCCAATCTAATGGCCTATGTAACGGAACGAGAAGATGATGCCAAAACTCAGGCCACCATTTCGGCCCTAAGGGATAAATTGTTAGCACACCAGACAGAAGACGAAATAAGAGAAACATGCGGGGTAGATTGTTTGATGGAAAGAAGTCACCAGAGCGAACAACCACTGGAAGAAGAAGAATACGCTATGAACGGACGACATAAGGCGAGCGTCCCGAAAGGACAAGATGTACTGGACGAGGTAAACCTAGGAATCAAGGATGATAGGCGTGTCATCTATATCAGCAATGAACTATAGACCCAGGTATACGAAAAGCTAATCCATTTATTACAAAAATATAAAGATTGTTTTGCTTGGGACTACAATAAGATGCCTGGGTTAGATAGAACGTTAGTGGAGCATAGGTTGCCAATCATGTCGAGCCATAGACCACATAAACAACCTCCCCGGGGGTTTGCACCTAATGTCATGCCCGATATTAAGAAAGAAGTTGAACGCCTTTTAGAGGTGAAATTCATTAGAACGACCATGTATGTAGAATGGTTGTCGAATATCATTCATGTCATGAAAAGGAACGGAAAGCTAAGAATATGCATAGACTTTAGGAATTTAAACTTGGCAACACCTAAGGATCAATACCCCATGCCGACGGTAGATTCTTTAGTGGACTCCACAGCAGGGTATTAGGTGTACTCTTTTATGGATGGGTATGCAGGTTATAATCAGATTTACATCACCGAAAGCGATATACATAAAACGGATTTTAGGTGCCCAGGTTCTTTAGGATGTTATGAGTGGGTAGTGATGTCGTTCGATCTAAAAAATGCTGGGGCCACTTACCAGCGGGCCATGAGCTTAATTTTCCATGACATGATCGACCAATTTGTAGAGGTCTATGTAGATGATATAGTGGCTAAGTTTGTGACCATGGACGAACATTTTAGCCATTTAACAATGGCTTTAGAGCGAATGAGGAAATTTAAATTGAAATTAAACCCTGCCAAGTGTGTTTTTGGGGTGAATGTAGGAAATTTCCTAGGTTTTCTAGTACACCAACGGGGAATTGAGGTTGATATTAATAAATCTCAGGCGATCACTAAAGCCAAACCACCCCGAAATAAGAAAGAACTGCAGAGATTATTAGGATAAATTAATTTCGTAAGACGATTTATCTCTAACTGTGCAGGAAAAACTAAAGTGTTCTTGTCTCTGTTGAGGCTAAAGGACAAGGACGAATTCGTCTAGACCGAAGAACATCAAAAGACTTTCGAAAGCCTGAATAAATATTTGTCGCAGCCGCCAGTGATGATACCCCATGTGTTAGGACGGCCTATGAAGTTGTACATATCAGCCGAATAGCAGTCCGTAGCTGGTATGATCGCGCAAGATGATGACATGGGAGTTGAAAAAGCCATTTATTACATCAGCAGATAATTGTTGAATTATGAATGTAACTATTATCCAATGGAGAAATTGTGTTTAGCTTTGTATTTTACATGTACTAAGTTACGAGTCTACCTTAGGCCGACCACAGTGTATTTAATCACGAAAGTTAATATAATCAAGTACATGTTCTCTCGTCCCATCTTACATCAAAGAGTTGGTTTCTGGTCATTGTCATTGTCAGAATTTGATTTACGGCATGAGCCTCAAAAGGCTGTAAAAAATTAAGGCTTGGCATATTTCTTAGCTGACGACCTGTTGGACAATTATGAGTCATAGCATCACTATTTGTACATAACATGGTGTTCTTGTACAAATTAACTATGTGACAAATGAAATTGCTCTTTTTTCATTTGTAATTGGATTACCTGGATATATAAATGATAAAAGTCCTTATGATTAGTTCCGGATTAATAAGATATGAGACAGTATTAATCCACAAAGGTTTAATCATTAAATATCCCTAGTCATAGTATTATCGAGACTGGACATCGATAATGCGGAATAGGCTAGTATTACACTTGTGCGTGTTATGGAAGCGTAACAGCATAGTTCTCATATATTTGGGTATTGGATACTCATGCAAGTGTAATAGGGGGTTCTATTTACCGATGGTACGGAAACAGCTTAGCTCTGAATAGACCCATCGGAATCTCATTGGTAGTATGACTATGTGTCTATGGGAATCCGAATCAGGGTAGTTGTATTTGGTCTTAACCTGAGACTTGCATCGCTAATACTTGCAACAATCAATATACTTTGGTTTTGGTCGTCCGGGACTTTAACAGGTTCTGTGTACGCCTCTTCTGGGTATACTGAGAATCGTAGTGTATTGGGTGTGATGTCAAGACGGAAGTATCACTTCAGTCATATGGAGATGATAATCACACATGGATGCAGAACTGGTACTCTAAGTGCTATAGCCATCGGGGAAGTATGACTAGGTCATGACTTTCCGATCATAAAGAGACTAGTTGCTAGTGATCCGATATATGCTTCGTACAGGGCAGACACAACTCCAGCCCCAGGCCTAGCATGTGACATCTGATATTTTATTGTAATACGCAATACTACGTATACTACGCCTGACAAAGATCATGTATTCCGTAGAAGAATATTTCTGGAGAATTGGGTAAGCACGGTACTTTGCTAGAAGTCAACCATGTCTTGTAAATCGGTAAATACGTGGTATCGGGTATGTACGTGTTCGGATAGTCCGATGACCGTATTTACTGCCAACATATCCAGAGATCTCTTGGGTCGCATTCCAAATATTCACTGATGATGTTTGACTCGAACAATATTAATCTGGGATTAATTTAGAGAGAGAAAATTAATCTGGGATTAATTACGGCAAGAATTAATCTTGGATTAATTATCAGAGAAAGAATTAATCTGGGATTAATTGCGTCGAGAATTTATCTGGGATTAAATTCGTCGAGAGGAGAGAACACAATTAATTTGGAATTAATCGGTAAAATAAATTTAATATTTAAATTAGATTTTACTATTTAATTTATTTAATTGGGCTAAATAATATATTAAATATATTAATTGAAATTGGATTTCAACATGAAATTAAATTGGATTTTAATTTTAGCAAACGAATTAATTTGGAATTAATTCGAGAGCGATTTTCGTAATAATTTTACTGGGTATTATTATTTAATTAAATTGGATTTAATTATATCGCGACGAAAATTCGTTTAATCGGATTAAACGAACCTGAGCCCGAAGTGTGTTGAGCAAGCCCACTTGAATTTTGAATTTAAAGTGGGGCTCACTTCACTTACATCATTAGTCATTTTGATGATAGATATGAGTGATGGATTTTGGTGGAAACTTAAAAAACACTCAATATATTTAATTTTAGAAATTAATCACACTCTCTCCCCGCACTCCGCCGAATAGCCTAAATGGCTTTGGCCGAATGGCCGAATGTTCATATTTAGCCAAGGCCGAATGGCCACGCATTAATAACAACAAATGGCCATTAAATTCTTTGGCCGATTGATTGCATTAAATAGGCCATTTTGACTTTTCAAATTAAAAAGGGTCTCTGACATTTTGCTTTTTTGGCTTTTAATGTTGATGCCATTATCTTCATTTTTTAATTTGACATAATAAAATGAACAAAAAAAAAAAGCTTCTTCTCTCTAACTCTCGAAGTTAGAAGAAAAAGAAAAGCAAAAGTGATATATCTCTCCTGATTGGCCGAATAAGAAAAGGCAATTTGATTTTTCTGTTTGGCCGAATGGCCTGTCTTTTGAAGAAGCAAAAATGCCACTGCACTTTGAGTGCAAATTTTGTTTTGGCCGAATGGAAGCATCAAAGCAATGGGGTTTTTCTTTTGAAGATTAACCAATTGCTTCCCTCTTTCTCTTGGGCAAATTTGTTTCTCCTATGGAGATAAAATTTATTCCACTTATTCTTGCTAGCACATAAGGGAGTCAAAAGATGGTGATAGAGAAACTCACCCAAGAGCTTGGAAGCTTCAATATCCATGGAAGTTTTAAACTCAGCCGATCAATGTAAGTCCTCCGCAACTTATTTTTTATTATTATTCACACACGAATCACGCTTAGAGATCTCGTGACATGTCTAGGACACTTACACGACCCATGTTTGAGTACCATCAGAGAAACGGAAATGGAATTAGACGAATGTGGTTTAAAACCATGGATGATGTATTTCGATGGATCTAGCACAACGAAAGGAGCAGGAGTAGGAATAGTCTTAGTCAGTCCATTGGGAGAATCATTCCGTTTCATGGTCAGGTTGGACGAATATTGCACTAACCAGGCCGAGTACGAGGCCTTAATATTTGGGTTAGAAATACTCATTGGTATGGGAGTAACATATGTATCCATTAAAGGAGACTCTCAACTAGTAATCCAACAGGTAACATGAACCTTTAAATGCTAGAGCCCATCGGTCATGGCTTTATCAGATGTAGCCAAAGAGTTGCTAGACTAATTTGACTATGTGGAGCTAGAACATGTTCTGAGGGCGAAGAACAAAGTGGCCAACAACTTGGCCCAAGCAGCCTCTGGGTATAGACAGACAAACATAGACCGCATATATAGGAGCGAAGAAGTCAAGCCAGCCTTAATGAGACGAGAGAAGGTGGTGGACGTTATGACCGTTGAAGTCCTAGAGGAAGACGATTGGAGGAGCGAGATCAAGGAATTTCTAAGACAGCCCGAGAATGGGAAAAATCGAAGACTAAAACTCAAAGCCTTGAACTATATGGTTGTAGGCATTGCATTTTCGCATGTGAAACCCGATGATGAGTCTCAGTTGGAGGCACTACCTTTTTAGCTAAGGATATTGCGGGAAACGGAGGTCGGAAGGGGAAATTCAGAATAAGTACGTCATCAAGTTAATTCCACAAGTTCACTGCCTTCGTTAGTGCTGCGTTCGTTACTTCGTTCGAACCTCGGGCAGATTGCGGACGTTCGTGCCACGTTATAATTGGCGTTCGAACGGCATTGGTGTTTCTGGTTTTGCTGCTAACCTCGCACCCCAGCCCATTTAGCCCCCCAAAGCCCATAAAAAAACATCCCAATTTAATTAAATTAAACATTAAATATCAAGTAAAATATTTAAATCATTTACCAATTAAATAAAACATAAAATATAATCATACCTAATAAAGATAAATCAAATATATTAACTTCCTAACTAAACAAATCACATACTAAATTAAGAAGATGTCATGCCTAATTAAAATCAATCATAACAAATTAAAGATTTTGTATTCCTAATCTAAACCAAATTTGTCCCCCCTCAATCTTTGACTTTCATTGCTCAACACCAAATCATATCCCCTCTTTAATGCCAAAATCCCTTCCTTGTGAGACAAGGTGAAGTCCTAGTCATTCTCTATATAAACAACCCATCACCAAGACATGCACTCCTCTAGCTCATACACTACTCACACGCAAGTCACAGTAAGAAACCTTAAGACATCACACGCCAATCACAAGAAAGATAGCAAATCATTCCCTTCATCCTTACCCTCACATCACTAAAAATACAACAGCCATTCACACCCCCTACAACCACCAAAACAACCCCTAATCACCACCGAAAATCAGCCCCATAAACCTCCACACATCACCGAAAATCACACCAAACACAGCAGCCCAAAATCACCTTAAAACAGCAGTAAAACTACACCAAAATCAGTAGCCTAAAACACCAAAAAGAACACCCAAAACAGTCCATCAAGGACATCAAAACAGTCCACAAACAGTAAGCATAAAATACAGAGGAAACGGCAGCAAAACCATAAGGAAACAGCAGTAAAACAGAGTCGAAACAGTAGCTTGAACGGCCGAACAGTGAAGGAAAAGGCAAACCAGTGAACCAGAAAAGTTACGGAGCTTTACCCCTTCCGATCTTCGTGAAACACGAGTCCGAGAGACTGCTTAAAAGGTTAGACCTGAGGGTACTTCCCACACTCATCTTCGTTTGATTCTTGTTATTTATTTTGACTGTATTTTACTCCTTTGTTGAATATTGTTTGTGTATGATGTGTGTTGTGGGTATTGGATGAATGGAAGAGTGTCGTCTCTTGTGGTATATAGGATGGAAACCCAGACGTAAATTTCGTAGCCGAATCCGAATGGACGGTAGTGCGGTCTGTACTTGGGATACAACTCCACGTACCACTTGAGTAAACGGAACCTTCTTTTGTTTCATGTTGGATTGATTTATCTATTTTTTTTGATTTTGAATTCTGCATGTTGCTTATTTATGTATGATACAATCGAGCGCATGGGTTTAGTAGGTGGAATGAAAGATCCCCTATGGGGAAGGGTTAAAGTCATTTACCACGATGCTTCGCCGCGTCGATTGATGTGTGTTCGGTTGAATACAAGACACGTTCAATCGGGCATACTAGTTTGATATTATTACTTTTAATTCTTTGTATGCATGATTCAATCGAGCGCATGGGCTTAGTAAGTGGAATGAAAGATCCCCTATGGGGAAGGGTTAAAGCCCTTTACCACGATGCTTCGCCGCGCTGATTGATGTGTGTTCAGTTGAATACAAGACACGTTCAATCGGGCATACTAGTTTGATATTATTGCTTTTAATTCTATGTATGCATGATTCAATCGAGCGCATGGGCTTAGTGATGAGTGGTAAATATATCACTTTTCCCACTCATTTAACCTAATATTTTATATAGTTTCTTGAGTCTTGTGAATATTTTGATGTGTTTTGTGTTATTTTGTAGATAAATAAAGTTCGGAAAGCACTGGAGGCAATTTGGAGCAAAACTGGAAAAAACTGCATCAACATGAATATTTTCGTCTTCTACGCGTCGCGACGCTGGAGCATTGCGCGCCGCGACGCCCAGCATGCACCGGATTTGCTAATGTGCGCCAGGTCAACGGCCAAGAATCTGAAAAGTTGACTTTGCTAACGTGCGCTGTGCCACGTGTCACCATCACATAAGATTTGCTAACTTGCGCCTGCCACGTGTCATCATCCTACGATGCCGACAATCATCATCTATGCTATCTTGCGCCGTGCCACGTGTCAACATCTCAACGAACTTGCTAATGTGCACCGATGCCACGTGTCAAGATCTGACGCTGCCGAAAATCGCCCTTAGCATGACGTAAGCAATGACGTCATGAACAGTGCCACATCATCGGATAAGAATCTGAGCCGACGAATCAGTGCGTGACATCTGTCACTGCAGCTGGCGTCGCGATGCGTAACCCTTTAGCGTCGCGACGCCCAGACCCTATCCGCGCCTATAAATTGAGCTCGAGATTTCAGAATTCAGTGTACCTTCCTCTCTCTTCAAATCCTTCTAAAGAGAGAGTTTCTCTCTCTAAAAGTCTTTAGTTTTTTAGTTTTTTTTTATTTTTAACTTTTAGTTTTGTAAATAATTTTAATTACGTTTTATAATAATAATAATTTAATTTTTACTTTTTACTTTTACAGTTTTTACTATTTACTTTTTACTTTTTACAGTTTTTACTATTCACCATGATGAGGTACCTTCCTTATTTTAGGGTGAAAGGTAATTATTTTACTATTACTATTTAGATTAATCTCCCTTAAAAATAATATATTTACTATTTAAAATTTGACTTAATCAGGATACCGCCAGATTGGTCGGTTGGTAATAAAACTTATATTCCGCCTTTATGGCTGGTTATTTTGGTTCCGCCTTTATGGCTGTTTATTTTGGTTCCGCCTATATGGCTGGTTGGTAATAATCACAAGTTTATATATTATTTTACTGGGAGATATCTAAATAAGTAGCAGTAGAAATAATTCCTTTTACCTTAGCATTTTATTTTATTTTACTTTTCAGTATTTTTACTTTATGTCTTTTACTTTTATGTTTTTACTAGCCCTAGTTATGTGTTAGTTATCTGGGGTTGTGATGGCTTTTAATATCACTGGTTTATAATGGGTTATTTTATAGTTTGGGTAATTTATAGGTTTACTTATTAAGTCTTAAGCTTAATGCTTCTTATTGTCTGATCACCAATAAGATTGATATGGTAAATCTAAAATGAACTAGACATATGGATTTTAGGTTTCAGCCTTAGACTTAATAGCCCACGATCTTCCTTGAGGATAGATAACCATTTAATAGATTTCCTTACATGATAGGAATATACCTGTCGAGCGGGGGTAGCCATAATTGGAACTTAAACTTAATGAATCCAGATAATTTGGTTAACATAGACATATGGTTCAATTGGGTTAAATTGGGTATTTGTAGTTGACCATCGGAAGAGGCTTTTATATAATTTAGTGTTCCAGGTTAGTAAACTGATTTATTACACAAACATGAAATAATCACTTCATCTATTAAAAGATATTAGAATGATTCACAACCCTAGATCTTTGTGTCTTTTGTTATTTTCCTTAGTATTTTCTTTTGTCTTTTTATTTATTTATTTATTTAGCAAATCTACAATCAAATCAATCAAAGCAATCATTCTCTTCTCCCTCAATTAGATATCTGTAAAAAAATAGATTCAATAATTAATAACAACAGTATGAATTAAGTCTTCGTGGGATCGATATTTTTATACTACTTGAACGATACGTGTGCTTGCGTTATACGTGTGTGTTTACGCCGGTCACTTAGTAAGTGGAATGAAAGACCCCTTGCGGGGAGGGTTTAAAGCCCTCTACCACGATGTTTTGCCGAGTCGATTGATGTGTGTTCAGTTGAATGCAAGATACGTTCAATCGGACATGCTGAGCTTGACAATGTTGTCTTTATTCTTTGTGTTACATGCATCAGGTCTGGCTCCGTTCGAACGCGTTCTCGAACGCTACACGAACGCGAACCTTCTGTTTACCGTTCGAACGTGTTTTCAAACGCTACGCGAATGCACATGCACTCCCCTAGTCTCACCATGCATCAGGTCTGGTTTCGTTCGAATGCGTTCTCGAACGCTACACGAACGTGAACCTTCTGTTTACCGTTCAAACGTGTTCTCGGACGCTACACGAACGCACACGTACTTCCTTAGTCTCATCATGCATCAGGTCTGATTCCATTCGAAAGTGTTCTCGAACGGTACATGAACGCGAACCTTCTGTTTACCGTTCGAACGCGTTTACGGACGCTACGCGAACGCGCACACACACTGAACTGAGACATATTGTTTCTTAGGTGATTTTTTTATGAAACCCCATATAGTCATTCTTATCTTTGTGCATATCATAATGAGAAGCATGTTTATTCCATTGGTTGCGTCATCTGCCTTAGTCTTGATTTAATGCATTACGATTCATATCCTTATGTCATGATAATGTTTGAGTATTATTTCTTGTTGTATATCGGATGGAAACCCATACATAAATTCCGTAGCCTATTCTGAATGGATGGTAGTGCAGTCTGTACTTGGGATACAATTCCACGTATCACTTGGGAAAGTGCTCACATGTATGCTTGTATGGTTAGTATGTATGTTTGTGTTGTCCGTAAACATGATATGCTAAATGAAGTTGTATGTTCATTGTTATTTTGAGGTATTTTCAAGCATGCAATTTTAGATGTGAGATATATGTGAAATGTGTGTATAAGTTTTATTTTGTACATGGGAATTTAGAAGCATGATACTCTTGGAAATAAGTGTTACTTAAGCTTGATCAAATTATTACATAAATCCTTTCATTACAAGTGTCATAAGTAAGGGACCATTCCGAACCCAACGGTTTGAGGTCTTCCCTTGCGAGGGGTGAGTGCGGCCTTAAATCTCATTTTCCCGGTTCACACCGGGTGGCGACTCTATTATTCTCCGGTTTAGTCCCCCGTGGCTATTCCATACTCTCAACCGGGCCGCGAGCCCGGAACAGCATGCGTCTCCCAGTTTCCTGTGTTCTCACAGTCTGGCGACTCCACTGGGGATAGAGAATTGGCCCCGAAATATTGTCTTGTAATGTTTGGATTTATGTTTTAATTGACCATGTCTATAGTGGATAAAGTGGGGGTTTAATCAAAGGCACTTTGAGGCTAGATAATGGTTTGGTGTCTTCCTTCACTCACTACCTTTCTAGAAGGAAAAGTTGTGAAAACACATATATAGCCATCTACTCGTAGCCTTTGTGATGGAATAATTTGGAGGACTCGTTGTTTATTCCTGACACCAAGCGATAAGAGCTTAAGAGGCTTGATGAGTGGTATTTATATCACTATTTCCCACTCATTTAACTTAATATTTTGTATAGTTTCTTGAGTTTTATGAACGTTTTGATGTGTTTTATTGTTATTTTGCAGATAAATAAAGTTTGGACAGCACTGGAGGCAATTTGGGGCAAAACCGGACAAAAATGCGTCAACAGGGATATTTCCGTCTTTTTCGCGTCGCGACGCTGGAACACAGCGCGCCGCGACGCCCATCCTGCGCCGAATTTGCTAACATGCGCCTGGTCAACGGTCAACAATTTGAGAAGTTTTGACTTTGCTAAAATGCGCCGTGCCACGTGTCACCATCACATCGAATCTGCTAACATGCACCGTGCCACGTGTCAACATCATATGCTGTCGACACTCAGACTTGACACGTGTCGCCTCGTCATCAGCCATGTCAGCGGTCAACAAGTCAACCTTGCCACGTGTCGTGCCACATCATCAGCCACGTCAGCAGGTCAACCGAGTCAACTTGCCACGTCAGCCTCAGCCAATCAGAGCATGACACGTGTCGCCACGTGTCGCCACGTGTCGCAATCCTATTGTGCCGACAAGTCAACAGTCAGCCGCCTCGCCACGTCATGCCACGTCATCGCCACGTCGTCGCCGCGTCAGCATGACGTCATCAATGACGTCATCACAATAATTGAAAATTAGCCGCCTTGACACGTGTCGCGTGTACAGTCAGCCGCCTTGCTACGTGTCGCCGTATCATTGTGCCACGTCGACAAATTGCGCGTCGCGACGCTGGGTGACTTGGCGTCGCGACGCTCGAACAGTGCCCGAACAGTAAAATATTTTGCTATAAATACCGCGCGAATTTTCATAATTCAGTGTGCCTTTCTCTCTCTCATCTCTTTGATGAAGAGAGAGTTTCTCTCTCTAAAAATATTTTTAATTTTTATTTTTATTTTTTAGTTTGTAATTTATTTTAATTACTTTTTGTAATAATAGTAATTTAATTTTTACTTTTTACTTTTTACAGTTTTTACTATTCACCATGTTGAAGTAATTTCCTCAGGTAGGGTGAAAGGTAATTCTTTTACTGTTACTATTTAGATTAATCTCCCGTAAAAATAATATATTCACTATTTAAAATATTGACTTAATAAGGAATACCGCTATATTGGTCGGTTGGTAATTTAATTTTAATCTGGTTTAAACCTGACTAATCAAGGATACCGCCAGACTGGTCGGTTGGTAAATTTATTTTTGGTTCCGCCTTAATGGCTGGTTGGACTTAATTTGACCTAATCAGGATACCGCCAGACTGGTCGGTTGGTAAATTTAACACAAGTTTATATATTATTTTATGGGAGATATCTAAATTAGTAGTAGTAAAAGTAATTCCTTTTACCTTACCATTTTATTTTATTTTATTTTACTTTTCAGTATTTTTATTTTATGTATTTTATTTTTATAGTCCTAGTTATGTGTTAGTTATCAGGGGTTGTGATGACTTTTGATATCACTAGTTTATAAGGGATTATTTTATAGTTTGGGTAATTTAAAGGTTTATTTATTAAGTCTTAAGCTTAATGCTTCTTGTTGTCTGATCACCAATAAGATTGAAATGGTAAATCTAAAATGAACTAGACATAGGGATTTTAGGTTTCAGCCTTAGACTTAATAGCCCACGATCTTCCTTGAGGATAGATAACCCTTTAATAGATTTCCTTACAGGATAGGAATATACCTGTCGGGCGGGGGTAATCATAATTGGAACTTAAACTTAATGAATCCAGGTAATGTGGTTGACATAGGAATATGGTTCAATTGGATTATACTGGGTATTGTAGTTGACCATCGGAAGAGGCTTTTACATAATTTAGTGTTCCAGGTTAATAAACTGATTTATTACACAAACATAAAATAATCACTTCATCTTTTAAATGATATTAAAAGAATTCACAACCCTAGATCTTTGTGTCTTTTATTTTCCTTAGTATTTTCTTTTATCTTTTTATTTATTTATTTAGCAAATCTTCAATCAACCAAATCAATCAAGCAATCAATCTATTCTCCCTTTAATTAGATATTTGTAAATAAATAGATTCAATAATTAATAACAACAGTAGGAATTAAGTCCTCGTGGGATCGATATTTTTATACTACTTGAACGATACGTGCGCTTGCGTTATACGTGTGTGTTTACGCCGGTCAAGTTTTTGGCGCCGTTGCCGGGGACTTATATTTCTTGAGTTGTTAATTTTGAAGCTATCTAATTTACTTGTATCTAATTTTCTTTATTTTTATCTGTAATTTTATTTTCTTTCTTTTGATTTCAGGTGACTTAAAAATGGAACATTACTGGGAGATTGAAAGATTACGTGCTTTATAAGAAGATACACCCCAAATCTGGGAGCAACAGTCCAGTTTTCTGAGGCCTGTTGTCCAGCCCAACAATTATCACTGGATACCAGAACCAAGTTATACTACATTTTCTCAACAGAACTCAATGTGGAGATGTGACATATGTAATGGTGACCACCCAAACGATTATTGCGAATACAATTACCATCCAGGGTGGCAGAACTATCAAGATCCTTCATGGTACGAAGAACCATCACATTTCACAGAATCACATTTTCCATCTTATCCACCATCTACCTTTGATCCTTATCAACAACCAGAACCATCCGAGGAAAATCAGTGGATTCACATGTTCAAAGAACAGACAGCTCGATTTGATGCACAAATTCAGAGTCAAACAGAATCCATACAGAGAATGACAGATCAGATCAGACAATTAACAGAAAACCAGAACTACATACCTCAAGAATCAGTTCCAGATGACACTGATGAAACCTTCAAGTACCAATCATTTCACAATGACATTTCAACAGAGGAAGAGGCTGAGCAGTATCAACAACCAGAGGTATCAGTTCAGGAACTTGAACCGGCAAAGTCTTGATTTGATTTTTATTATTCAGATTCTGATGAAGATGAAGCTGAACTGTTTGTACCAACTGCACCAATAATTGAGGATGGAATTCTGTATCCTCAAAACGAAGATCTTGGAGATTCCATTGCACAAATGTTTGATGAAGATCTACCTGAGCCAATCATTTCACCCAGATCAGAGGATGAAGACCTAAAATCTGACATTTCTTTTCATCCTCAGGTTGAAAATTTTGAAACATGTATTTCACAGATGACAGATGAAGAGCTGAATGCAGAAATTTTCAAATACATCTATGAAGAAAAGATGGAGCAAAAAGAAGAGCAAATGGAAGAGCAACAGTCAGACCAAAATAAAGATCCAGAGCATTCAGGAAAAACATCGCTGTTTTGGGGAGTACAAATCAAATATATCACCCAGAAGTTTGACAGAATGGAACTTCCATTCCAAGTCAAACACCATACGAGACCTCCTAATTTTCTTTCTTTCTTTGCAGGAACCACTGGAGCAACAAAAGTTAAAAAGGTGGCACGAGCACTGAAAAAGACAAAATTCTTTTTACCACTTTACCGTTGGAAGAGACCCTTCAAAAGCAACGCTCACGGGATTGTCTTTGATAGGACATCCAAAACGACATTGAAACCTCCTTAACAGATGAATTCAGTCACGTCTGGCTGAAGACGAAAAATTTAGCGCTAGCAGGGAGGCAACCCATGCAATTTGTTGTAATTTATTTTTCATATTTTGTGAACTTTTTAATTTGTGTGTGAGTTTTGCAGGAAAAATTAAAATGGAATTTATCAGGACAAAGCAAGCCAGTACAAGCGGGATTTTCACAAAATAAAAATTTGACAAAATCACGAAGATACAAAGTTGATCCAGAAAAGACGGCCGAGTAAGAAGTCTTATGGATTTATCTGTCGCAAGACATGGTTTTGCCACCAAAAAAAAAAAAAAAAAAAAAAAAAATCAGCGTCGCGACGCTGACTCGAAATCAGAGACACAAAACAGGGTGCTGGCAGTATCTCCTTTCACTCTTCATCTTCTTCATCTTCAACCACCACACACGATCCATCACAGCCGCATCAACAACCACAGCAACCCAATCGCCGAACGCATCAACACCCACCGAGAGCCATCCTTGCCGTGAGCAAGTCATCACCAGCCGAGCCGTGAACCAAAACCACACCGCCACAGCCGAGATCTACCAGAAACCAGAAACCCATCATGGCCGAGCCTATCACCAAGATTCACCTCGCCCAAACCGCAACCACTCACCAAACCAGCAACCCGTGACCGAGTCTTAGCCAACCAAGATCCACACCGTGAGCAACCAGAACTGAACCAACCACCCTTGCCATGTCCAGCCACCATCCACCGCCAAACAGAGAACCACCACCTCGCCTGGATTAAAACAAGGCCGTGAACTATAGCCTTGACCTCCAACAAACCAATCACATCCACTGCAAAGAAACCAAGTCGCACCATTGCCGGATCTTCAACCCAAAACCGCAAAAACTGACAAGTCAACCCATCACCACTGCCGACCGAACCACTGCCAACCATTCTGTCAAGATCAAGCCGACCTTCATCACCACACCAAGCCGAGCCCACTGCCGTGTCTTGCCGTGACTGCCAAAGCCAACCTCCGTAAGCCGAGATACTCCAAAACTGACACCCATCACCCTCACACCGAGAACAACCACGCCCAAAACAACCAAGCAACCGAACCAATTGCTGAATCAGAAACTAAAATACGGTAATGATTTGATAAAAAATGATTTGGTAATTGGGTAAATTGAAAAATTGAATTGTGAATTGGTTGACTGTGGATTGGATTACGAAGTGTTGGATGGTTGATTTTGATTCGTAGTATTGGGGGCGAAGAAATTGAGTTTGATATTTGGAGTTTGTTTGTGGCATTTGATAGATTTAGGTTGTGTTGGATAATCAAAAATTCAGGGGAACTCTGTCGAATTTTTCTGAAAAATACCAAAGTTGGGATTTGATTGGTGATAATTTTTTAGGGTGAATTTTGGGGAAAGTTTGAGTTTTTAAAGGTGATTCTGCCAAAATTTTTAATGAAAAATGGTCAAATAGCAATTATGGTAAGAACCGTAATTTGGGCATAAATCTTAAAAGGTAATTTTTCCTGTAAAATTTCAACTAATCAGGTATGATTTTCTACACTCTTCTTCTACTTTTTAAGACATTGGGGACAATGTCTCATTTAGGTTTGGGGGAGGGAATTAGTTGATTAATACCTTGTTTTTAGTTTGTATGTTGTTTTTATTTTTAGTTCAAAATTTTTCGAAAAATATAAAAAAATTGAAAAATTTTCAAAAATTACAAAAATATTTTGCATTTTTGTGTTTTTATTTTGACTAAAAAGGTGAAATTGGTAAAAGATAGCCGAGTAAGGAATTTCCGCTCCTGAGACGTATCTCAAACCTATTTCGAAACAAGTTAATTTTTGTTTATTTCCTTTTTAATTATTTAATTTGTGAATTCTCCTTAACACTGACTAAAATGGATCTTCATATGTTCAGTTGACAGGTATTATGAACTTACATGGAAACATACGGACATGAGCTAAAATTGAAAAGTTTGTAATATTTAGTGCTATAGTTTAATTGGAGGAAACATCTCTAAATAGTGATGGAGTAAAAAAAAAAAAAAAAAAAAAAAAAAAAAAAAAAAAAACGTCCGAGATCCGAGTTATTAAGTCTGTAAGGGTATTTTAATACCTAGTGCCCTAAAACCAACTGGTTTGGGAGTCATTGGCCCAAAGCTCGTTACATGGATCGAAGATGCTGCAAATAAATATATATATCTGAAGTCTGAGTAATTAAGTTCGTAGGGGTGTCTTAACACCTGGTGCCCTAAAGCCAACTGTTTTGGGAGCCACCGACCCAAAGCTCGCTACATAGACGGAAGGTATTGTATAAAAATAAAAAATAGAGAAAAAAATCAAAGAAAAAATCAGAAAAACCAGAAAATTATTCCATTGCTACACAAAGGTGTGAAGTTTGAAAGAACTTTAGGACAAAAATATTACTCTCTTATCAACTGCACTTATGACTGTTGTGGGCAAAAATGAGTTGATTAATATTTTGTTGGCTGTGTATATGGAGAATGGTAAAAATAATCGGAGAATTTACTTATTTAGTAATTTAGAAAGAAACAAAACAACTAATAACTTGGAGTAGAATTTTCACCTGATTAGTCACTAACTTTCTTTATTCTCTTTTCGCTTGTCTTTTTGCTTTTGTGTGCATTAGTTTTACTAACTTTTTACTTTTGTAAAATGTTTGTGGGTATCATTGCTGTAAACCATCACGAGACTACAACTCGTCCACTAGGGACACCTAGGGGTTTAAAGGCTTGTTGCATATGCTAAATGCAACCGTGATCCCTACGAAAGTGGCTTAGTTAAATTTTATTATGTTATTTTATTTTGTATTTTGCTCGAGGACTAGCAAAATGTTAGGTTTGGGGGTGTGATGAGTGGTATTTATATCACTATTTCCCACTCATTTAACTTAATATTTTGTATAGTTTCTTGAGTTTTAGGAACGTTTTGATGTGTTTTATTGTTATTTTGCAGATAAATAAAGTTTGGACAGCACTGGAGGCAATTTGGGGCAAAACCGGACAAAAATGCGTCAACAGGGATATTTCCGTCTTTTTCACGTCGCGACGCTGGAACACAGCGCGCCGCGACGCCCATCCTGCGCCGAATTTGCTAACATGCGCCTGGTCAACGGTCAACAATTTGAGAAGTTTTGACTTTGCTAAAATGCGCCGTGCCACGTGTCACCATCACATCGAATCTGCTAACATGCACCGTGACACGTGTCAACATCATATGATGCCGACACTCAGACTTGACACGTGTCGCCTCGTCATCAGCCATGTCAGCGGTCAACAAGTCAACCTTGCCACGTGTCGTGCCACATCATCAGCCACGTCAGCAGGTCAACCGAGTTAACTTGCCACGTCAGCCTCAGCCAATCAGAGCATGACACGTGTCGCCACGTGTCGCAATCCTATTGTGCCGACAAGTCAACAGTCAGCCGCCTCGCCACGTCATGCCACGTCATCGCCACGTCGTCGCCGCGTCAGCATGACGTCATCAATGACGTCATCACAATAATTGAAAATTAGCCGCCTTGACACGTGTCGCGTGTACAGTCAGCCGCCTTGCTACGTGTCGCCGTATCATTGTGCCACGTCGACAAATTGCGCGTCGCGACGCTGGGTGACTTGGCGTCGCGACGCTCGAACAGTGCCCGAACAGTAAAATATTTTGCTATAAATACCGCGCGAATTTTCATAATTCAGTGTGCCTTTCTCTCTCTCATCTCTTTGATGAAGAGAGAGTTTCTCTCTCTAAAAATATTTTTAATTTTTATTTTTATTTTTTAGTTTGTAATTTATTTTAATTACTTTTTGTAATAATAGTAATTTAATTTTTACTTTTTACAGTTTTTACTATTCACCATGTTGAAGTAATTTCCTCAGGTAGGGTGAAAGGTAATTCTTTTACTGTTACTATTTAGATTAATCTCCCGTAAAAATAATATATTCACTATTTAAAATATTGACTTAATAAGGAATACCGCTATATTGGTCGGTTGGTAATTTAATTTTAATCTGGTTTAAACCTGACTAATCAAGGATACTGCCAGACTGGTCGGTTGGTAAATTTATTTTTGGTTCCGCCTTAATGGCTGGTTGGACTTAATTTGACCTAATCAGGATACCGCCAGACTGGTCGGTTGGTAAATTTAACACAAGTTTATATATTATTTTATGGGAGATATCTAAATTAGTAGTAGTAAAAGTAATTCCTTTTACCTTACCATTTTATTTTATTTTATTTTACTTTTCAGTATTTTTATTTTATGTATTTTATTTTTATAGTCCTAGTTATGTGTTAGTTATCTAGGGGTTGTGATGACTTTTGATATCACTAGTTTATAAGGGATTATTTTATAGTTTGGGTAATTTAAAGGTTTATTTATTAAGTCTTAAGCTTAATGCTTCTTGTTGTCTGATCACCAATAAGATTGAAATGGTAAATCTAAAATGAACTAGACATAGGGATTTTAGGTTTCAGCCTTAGACTTAATAGCCCACGATCTTCCTTGAGGATAGATAACCCTTTAATAGATTTCCTTACAGGATAGGAATATACCTGTCGGGCGGGGGTAATCATAATTGGAACTTAAACTTAATGAATCCAGGTAATGTGGTTGACATAGGAATATGGTTCAATTGGGTTATACTGGGTATTTGTAGTTGACCATCGGAAGAGGCTTTTACATAATTTAGTGTTCCAGGTTAATAAACTGATTTATTACACAAACATAAAATAATCACTTCATCTTTTAAATGATATTAAAAGAATTCACAACCTTAGATCTTTGTGTCTTTTATTTTCCTTAGTATTTTCTTTTATCTTTTTATTTATTTATTTAGCAAATCTTCAATCAACCAAATCAATCAAGCAATCAATTCTATTCTCCCTTTAATTAGATATTTGTAAATAAATAGATTCAATAATTAATAACAACAGTAGGAATTAAGTCCTCGTGGGATCGATATTTTTATACTACTTGAACGATACGTGCGCTTGCGTTATACGTGTGTGTTTACGCCGGTCAAGGCTTGGGTATTTAAGTAAGCCTCGCTCCACCTTCCCTCTGGGGAATCTACAACGGGAAATCCATTTTACAGTCTGTCACACACCATAGCTCATTGGCACGTACCTTAGTGTATAAAAAGGGATGCGCTCACTTGGTCGCTTGAACCATTGAGTGGGGAGACCTAGTTGTGGGCTATCCTTCGCCGGTGAGAGCCTTTGTCCATACTCTTGCAAATCAACCCATAGACCAGTTTGTATGGTTAAAGTAACAATTATTTCCTTGAGAATGTGCTTGTGGACCATCCTCATTTGGATGTAGTTGGACTATTGTCAGAAATACGGGCTTGCTGGGCCATTTAAACTGGGGCAAGTTCGTATCGTATGACTGTTAGGCCCAAAGCTTCTGAAATGTTGATGGGCCATTATGTAAAAATTATTATGTTATGTTTGTATTATCTCTCTTTTATGCTTGTGTTTGGGAACATCGTCGTTTGGATCCATTTGGACCATTTGTCATGGGATATGGGCTTGTTGGGCCATTTAAACTGGGACAAGGACGTATTTCATGACTATTGGGCCAAAGGCGTCTAAGTGTTGATGGGCCACTTTGTGCTTGTGTTCGGAACATTACCATTTGGATTTAGTTGGGCTCCTTGTCATGAGATGTGAACTCGTTGGGCCATTTAAACTGGGATGGGTTCACTCCTGTGACAATTAGCCTGAAACATTCTAAAATGGTAACGAGCCGATTTGTTTGAAAATTTTAATTGATTTAATACGTTATATATGTTACATACATCTCATGCACATCATGCATACATATATCATGTTAACACCGTCTATGTCTCAAAAAGACAACATAGATACCGTTTGGGTTAGAGAATGGACAAGGCTCACTAAAAGAACAAGTATGAGTGAATCTGATAATGAGGTGTCCCGTATGGATCAGTTAGAGAACAGTATCGCCAAGGACACTGAACAGTTGCAGGCTTTGACTACTACTGTGGCTGGTATAGCCGGGTCTCGTGTTGGGGGTAGTTCTGGGGATGAAAGACAAGAGGAACCTCCGAATAGATTGGGGGATGATACCCCCACTTTTGATGATGATATGGCAGAGTATGCAGCGAGCAGAGTATCTGGGTCTCTGGCAGAGTTACAGAAACTTCGGGATCAGGTTGAGTCGGTTACCCGCAAGATGAGGGGTAAGAATGAAGATTTACTGGATTATGACACACTGACTTTCAAGGAACAGTTGCTGGCACAGTTCAAGATGCCAGATATGGCTAAGTTTAACGCGAATGGGGATCCGAGGGTGCATCTCCGACAGTTTGTATCAGTCATGAGTTCAGTTGGCTTATCTCAGCGCCAAGTACAGAAAATGTTTGGAATGTCGCTTGAAGAAGCTTCTATGGTATGGTACCACAGTTTGGAGAAGAAAGTGAAGGAAGATTGGAGGGAGTTGCCCGATGCTTTCCTGAAGCAGTATGTCACTGACTTGGAGATCGATCTGTCACTCCGTGATCTGGAGAATGTTAAGCAGAAAGCGGATGAGAGTTTTAAGGAGTATGTGGACCGGTGGAGGGGTCAGTTATTGAAAATACAGACTAGGCCTTCGGAGAAAGATCAGATTAAGATGATTATCAAGGGCACCAAGCCCTCCATTTACAGCAAGTTGAGAAGGATGACCTCTATGATTGCAGATTTTCGGTAGTTGAGGGAAACTGTTATGGATATTGAGGAAGAAGAGGCCGAGAATAGAAAATTCTATGGTCTGAACAGGAGGCCCATTGGGGGAACATCGGGAACAAAGCCCGTTTCTGCTAAAATTTCCGCTATCCGGAACCGGCAGTTTTCCAACTTGGGAAGGCCCATGTCCAAGGTGCTAGAGAAACTGAAGAGGCAAAGGCTCTTAAAACCCTTAGAAGCCAAACCATTACCCAATCCCCTACCATCGCATTACAACTTAAGCCTTTACTGTCACTTTCACCAACAAAAAGGCCATGACACTGACAACTGCGCCCGACTCCGCCATGAAATCCAAGACTTGATAGACTCCAAGAAAATACCTAATCCAGAAACAGAACAGCCTGACACACACAGAAACCCCTTACCCAACTACCGTGTCGTACCACCACCAGCCTATATGATCAATTCTGGCCTCCCAGAAGACCTTGTCCTGAAATCCTTTCACCCTCAAGCCTTTTGCCTGGGAATCTGGGATAGTACTAGTGAAGATGAGTTTGAGCAGGGGAAAAACTTTTGGCTTGATTTCTCTAGCAGTGATGAGGAAGAAGTAAGGGGAATGACACGTAGCGGTCGTTTTTACAATGATATGGCGGAAAAGGGTAAGGAAGTTTTGACAGATGGTAGAGAAGTGGTTGAGACTGTAGAAAATATTGAGGGAGATATAGTGATGAGGCAATTGAGGAAGACTAGAGCACAAGTGAGTATCTGGGAACTGTTATGTGCATCTCGGGAGCATAGGCAGGCTATGGTTGAGGCCTTGAGCAAGATTGTGGTACCGGAGGATGCCAACCCCGCAATGTTTGTTAGGTCGGTTCAGAAAGAAGCTTTGCAGATATCCTTTTCTGAGGATGAACTCCCGGTGGAGGGAAGAAATCATAACAGGCCTCTATTTATCAGGGCCGAGGTGAGGGGCAAGAAAACTTCATGTGTGATAGTGGATGACGGTTCGTCCATCAATGTGTGCCCGCTGAAAATTTTGGCAAGATTGGGTATGAAAGCAACAGACTTGGATCCCTCCAGTATGACTATTAAGGCTTATGATGACAGTAAAAAGGGAGTTGAGGGTACCTTTGTGGCTATGGTCAAGGTAGGATCGATTGAAGATGAGATTGAGTTCACAGTGCTGGACATCCCAGCCACTTTTGCCTTATTGTTGGGAAGGCCTTGGTTTCACAAACTTGGGGGCGTGCCTTCCACTTTGCCTCAGATGATCAAGTTCCCGTAAGAGGGAGAAGTTGTTACCGTCCGGGCTGAGTTAGATAATGTCGTGGCTGCCTTGGAGATACAACCTTTCACGAGGTTTCAGGTGTCAGCTACTTTCGAGGAATATGTGGATCCTAGGGTGGCTAGGATTATGGAGAAAATGAAGTTTGAGCCGGGTAAAGGTTCAAAATTGCCAGATTTCATAGGACAGACTACTCGGAAGGGTTTGGGGTACAAATCTGACGAAGAAAAACCGAAGGTCAAGAAAAAGGGCCTGAGACCGATGGAATGTTTTGTGAAAGCTTCAGGATATCAAGGGGAGCCGGAACCTGTGGAAATCAATGGGATTGTGGTGCCTGGATTTGAGATCTTCCAGGATTTATTGGGTGAGAAACCACTGACTGAAGAAGCTACGGAAGCAGAGATTTGGGAAGAAGAATTGATGAAGTTAGAGAGCCTGACTCTGGGAGAGGATGAGAAGCCTGAGGAAGACCTGATTGCAAATGAAGAAGTGTCTATAGATGATGAAGACATTTACCTTCCTGATTTGTTTGAATGTACTTCCGCATTATCCAATAATAAAGACATTTCTTTTGCTTACTTGCCTGAGTCATTTCCATTTACTCTACACGAATCAAGCATATTTGACATCAGTTCAGCCAGAACTATTGCATTTAACTTGGGTACACTTGAGAACTCCAAGGAAATTCTGATTGCAAGTGAAGTAACCTCCGAAGAGAGGGAGAAACTGGAAGAAGTGTTGGTCAGATATGGCAAAGTATTTGCTTGGTCCTATGAAGACATGCCTGGGGTAGACAGAAACATTGCCCAGCACACAATACCAACTTATCCGAATATGAGGCCAGTAAAACAGAAACTCTAACGGATGAGACCAGAATGGGCTGAGAAAGTCAGAGAGGAAGTTAAGAAATAGATAGATGTGGGGTTCCTGGAAGTAGTAAAGTATCCTGAATGGTTGGCTAACATAGTACCGGTACCGAAGAAAGATGGGAAGGTCAGAATGTGTGTAGACTACAGAGATCTCAATAAAGCTTGTCCGAAAGATGATTTCCCTTTGCCGCATATAGATGTTCTGGTTGATAGCGCGGCTTTATCCGCTATGTATTCATTTGCAGATGGGTTTTCAGGTTACAATCAGGTTCTCATGGCTGAGGAAGATAAACACAAGACTGCATTTGTTACCGAGTAGGGTACCTATTGTTACAAGGTGATGCCGTTTGGGCTTAAGAACGCAGGAGCTACTTATCAGCGGATGGCCACTACACTTTTCCATGACTTGATGCACAAAGAGATTGAGGTGTATGTGGATGACATGATGGTGAAATCGGAGACAAGGGTTGGGCATATTGAGGCATTGGAAAGGTTTCTTCAGAGAGTTGACAGATATAACCTGCGGCTTAACCCCAAGAAATGTGTGTTTGGGGTGACATCAGGGAAATTGCTTGGTCATACAGTGGGAATGGGCGGAATAGAGGTAGACTCCGAAAAGATCAAGGCAATCACAAAAATTTCTGCACCGAAGACAGAAAAGGAAGTCAGAGCATTCTTGGGGAAGATTCAGTACATCAGTCGGTTTATTACCAAGTTGACATCGGTATGTGAGCCTATCTTCAAACTGTTGAGAAAAGATCAGCCAGTGAGATGGAATGAACAGTGTCAGACCGCCTTCAACAGAATCAGAGAGAACTTGGTAAAGCCACATGTATTGAAACCTCCGAGACCGGGCAGACCTTTGATATTGTATTTGGCTATAGAATCAGAAGCACTGGGGGCTATGATGGTACAGGCAGATGAGACAGGGGTAGAACATGCAGTTTATTATCTGAGTGAGAAGATGCTCCCGTATGAGGCTCGATATCAGGAGGTTGAGAAGATCTGTCTTGCAGTGGTATGGGCTTCCAGAAAGTTGCGACATTATTTCCAGTCTTACAAGATCCAGGTGGTGGCAAAGGAGAATCCTCTGAAATATCTTCATTCAGTGCCTTCACTAGTGGGAACATTGGGCAGATGGTTGGTATTGTTGACAGAGTTTGACATTGAGTATCTCACCTCCAAAGTAATCAAGGGGTGAGCAGTAGCAGAGTTTCTGGCATTGCAACCTGTTGAGGGGGATCAGTATAAGTTTGAGTTTCCAGATGAAAAGATCCAAGCAATAACAGTTCAGAGATGGAAGATGTATTTTGACGGGGCAGTGAATTACAAGGGATCCG